>JAABKJ010004830.1:0-23831 GCA_011634705.1 Andricus grossulariae
TTTCGTCTTCTCTTTTACTTTCATTTTTCTTTCTAACTCACTCAATCTTTTCCTAATTCTCACATTTTCTAGGAAAACGTTCTCATTCACTTCTTTCATTCTCTCTTCTTCTTTTACCCCTCCATCCCCTTTCTTTATATCCTCAGACTCACATTCTAGCTGCCTCACTCTTTTTTCAACTTCTTCATGTCACACTTTCTCTCTTTCTCACTCACCCTTTGCTTTTTCTCCATATCCTTCAACTGCTTCCAAACCTTGTATTTTTCTTGCCGCCACACCAGCTCCCATTCTTCCCACTTCTCTCTAATTTTCCTCATTGCCTCCCAAACCTCATCTCCCCGCTTTTGCATGCTATTCAGACTTCAATTTGTTTTCTCTCGAAAGCCTTTAATAAGATTTTCCAAACTCTCTAGATCGACTTTACGTTCTACCTTATTTCTCTCTGGTGGAGACTTTTTCCTGAACTTTTCCCGCAACTTATCTTCTCCCTGCTCATCCCCCTTTTCTTCGCTTAATCTTCCACTGTCTTTCGTCTTGTCTACCTCATCGCTTTTATCCGTAAACTCTTCCCCCTGTCTCCATTCATCAAAAAGCTGTCTTGATACTAAGCTACCAGATCTGGATCTATGAGCAGATATCGATTTGCTGGCCTACCTCGAGTCCTTCTTTCAGCTGTTCCCCCTTACTTCTCTTCCGAACCTCAGTTCCCTGGCGTAGTAAACTGCACTTTACCATCATCGGTAATATCTTCGGCATTACCTTTCCCCCACCCTGTTTCGCCAACCTCCATGAGATCATCAGCACCGGGGCTGTTTTCTACCTGCTGCTGCCCTCTGCTGAACTCCACTGGGCTTCTCGCAACAATTATGCTGGCCTAGTGCCTACCTTACGGATCTGATGTCCTCTACCTTCCCTCTCTCTTTTCCGTCCTCGGCAACTAACCTCCAAATTAGCACTTTCAGCTTCTCTCTCAACCCTTTCCACCTTACAAAAAATCTCTCCCACACCATACACACACCCTTCGCTACACTCACCTCCCTTACCACCTTTCAGCTCAATCACACCTCCACGCCCGTCGCCAAATCCAAAAAAGATAGCACAGAACAAAATTTTAATTTACTATTTGGTACCGGAAACGGAAGCCAACTATTTACTACTAAAATCTTTGCTAGATTATCATGCCAACTTCCCTGATCTTTAATTTCTCCCCTACATCCTTCTCATGCATGCTCCCATGATTCTTCTGTCCATTCACATATTCTGCACATTCGGTTACCTTTCTTTTTCCAATATATCCCTTTTTTTATCTTATTTCACTATATAAACCTTGCTAATCTCGTCTATCTTATTTTCTCATCTTATACCATTTATTATAGTTTCATTCGTGAATCATTCCCCATCTCTTCATAAGCTGTATTTCCCTTTCTCTCTTTTTTTCAATTTTGTATAATTCAGTTTATTTACTTCTCTTTTTCATTCCATAATTAATATTGCTGTTCTTTCACTATCTTCAACCTCCTACAGGCACTTTTTTCAACTTCGCTATCTTTCTCTACCTTAGCTTCTCATCAAACATCCGTCTTCACTCTTCTGCTCTGAAAATTAATCCGTCCCTTGGTACTTTTTCTCTTACTATATATCCGGGCATCTTCCATTCTACTCTTAGCATTCTGTTTTGCCTCACAGAACCTAGAAGACTATGATCCTTTGTTTCTTGTTGCAGAGTTAAGTTTAATGTTCGATTGTCTACCTAATGGCGCCCCAATTCCTGGTGTTCCTCGCCACGAACCCTCTGATTCTCCGGACAGGGTTCCTCCTCCTTCAATATCTAGGTACAGGTCCAGGTCTCCGGCATCCATGCCTTCTTCTTCTAAGCCTCCTCCTTCTTCGAGGAGCATTGTTCCATCTAGAAGGCTTCTTTTGGTTGATCGACGTGCATATGGACTTGAAGATATTCAATTTATTCGACTCACTTCAAATACGAATCCGCAGCGGATATTCGAACTTAGAAGATACAGTTTTCCTGCCAAAACAACAATCAAATTACGAAGAGATAATAACTATGTGCCTGTGTCAACCGATGAACAAATTGTGATATCAACTTCCGATGGTGAAGTCTTTGCACTTTTCGAGAGTGAGAATATTCTTTCTGGATTGTATGCATATTATAATTATGGTAGAAAACGAGTTAAAATGAATGTGGCAAGCGACAAGATTTTCGCACTGACCACAGAAGAAGTCAATGAATGTCCGGTAGGCGGCCTACGCCCAGTCCCGCGATATTATCAAATAAACTGGTTCAAGCAATAGTGAACCTCAATCCTTCACATTGTTGATTCGATTTGAAAAAATATGTGAAACCACAATAAATTATTGTTCGTCATTCATTATCGAATCAAAACATTAAAAATCGTAATTAAATATAATACTGAAGGTTTAATGTATGAATCCTGAAGCGGCAATCCTTTTTAAATTCCCCAGCCAGTGCTTTTCGGCAGTAAATAAATAATAGTGTATCATGCATCAGGGGGTATTAAGAAAAATTTTTCGCCAAATACTGAAAAAATAGACGACTTTTTAAAAGCACGTACCTTCTTAGTGCATACGATGCTTCTTATAAGAAATGCATGATCGCAACTCGCATGACGGCCAGTTTATAATTTTGAAAATCTCCTACTTTGATTTTTTTTTATATTTTACAGTGTGCAGGATTTTATTTTTCTCCATTTAGCAATTGTCTTATACTTTGTTGCGATGCTGAAATATTGTTTTTTAAAATTTTGTATAGTATATTTTTTGTAACCAATATTTTAAATCAACAACATAGGGGAAAAAGTTGTCATTCTCCTTCCCAAACGGTTATGTATAAATTGGTTCAAATATTTCCGACAACTCTATGTATGAAACAAACATTTTTTTAATGATAATTTGTAAAAAAAAATATGAGAAAATGCCTTTAAATCTGAAGAGCAGTTTATCCTAAAGAACAACTACCGTCTAGGTGATGCATCAAGTGAATTTTCACAGATTTTTTTTTTACACAATTTGTTTATCAAGTTTCTGACCCCCTCCATGCGGGCGTTTCCTGATTTTCAATTTCAAAAGAAATTATTTTTTGGACAAACGAGACAAGCTACGAAAAAATGAGGAAAAATTGTTTTCTGAAAAAAAGGCACAAATTTGTTAGGAATTACTTGTAGCTAGGATGCGTAGTTCTTGTTTCATTTGCGTTAGACAAGATTAAATATAGAAAAGTTCAATTTTTGGACGAAATGACACAAGTTATGAAAAAAATAAATATACAAAAGTTGCTCATGCAAAAAAGAGCTAATGAAAAGGTTCTTCTAATAAGACTGATCGTGATCGTACATTAATTCCTCTTAAATTTCATGCATAGAATATCAATTTCAACAGTTGATTAGTGCAAATCACTGAAAAATTAATACTTGTTCACAAATTTCTTTATAACAATAAAAAATATTTGATTTCCTCACTTCAACGCATGACACATTATTTATGTATGATTATTCTATTGATCTAAGGCCTATTTTATCGAATCTCAAAATCTTTAGAACAGTGGCATACTTGTCTAGTTATAAAAAAACATTCAATTTCCTAATGAGTGAAAAATGTACGACTAGTCCATTCTTTTTTAAACCTCACCGATTTTGTTGCATGACTGAATAAAGCCTTTTCCCTTGGGGCATAATTCATATAAAAACTGATATTTTCAAAGTTTGTTTCATTTTACTCAAGGATCCCTAGTGAACAATAACCATGTAGTCTAGTTACAAAAAGTCATTCAACGAGTTTATCAAGAAACAACTAAGTTTCGTCACAATAGTGCCATCCGCGGGAATAATATAGGATTCTGTTTAAGTTTATATAATTCAAAATTCATTTATTCTTTCCTTTGAAATATAACAAATACCTTCATAAAGGTTTTGGAAAAATTTGTTTGTTCCTTGGACTCAGTAATGAAATACAAATATGTGACAAGAACAAGCAGAAGGCGCAGATAATTCATGAGAAAAGAAATATACATGATAGCGCTAGAATAGTCAGAGTTATACTGGTAACTGAAATATTCATGAATATATCAAATTAATTTTTACCTCAGTTAGGAAAAATTAGAATCCTTTCTGATCTGGGCTTACTACTAGCGATTATCCCTGATTCTGTTGGTAAATATAATAATATAATAATGTATTTATACTTTTAGAACTATTTCTAAAGCTTCCGCAAACAGCATGTATTACATCCTAATCCAAATTCGAAAAAATGCTTGAAAATCTTATGAAATTCTTTCAAATCCTTTAAAATCATTTTGAATACAATCATTTTTCAAAATTTCATCAAAATCTTTTAAAATACTTTGAAGTGTCTTGTGAGCTACTACAAAATTAAAAATCTTTGAGCTTTTCAAATATAGAGAAAAATGTAAGAAAAAACTTCATCCGCAATAGCTGCAGTTTTCTACAACACAGCTACCTTAGCTTGATGTATTTCAAATAAATATGAGAGCTTAGAACTGGTTTAGGCCGGAGAAACAATTATTCAACAAATTTATTTTGAAAAATTGTTTTCAAATCTCTATTTGAGTTTGTTACAAATAAATACGAGTTAAGTCATTTTATTCCGGGCAACACCAAAATGTATATTGAACATGTTATGAGAAATTTGATTCAATACGTTTTGCATATTGATCAGAAATTGGTCGAAATTAAAATATTGAGCGATTCTGTAGAAGATTGACAAAAAAACCAGAAATAAACTGAATTTTTTTATTCAAATGTTAATATTATTCCTTAAAGGCAGTTAATGACTCTGTGCTTACAAATTTGGTTTTGTAAGATTTGTCTGAAGTCTAATCTCTTACTGCACAATTTTACGTAGTTTTGTTTCATATTATCTCATATAAGTATCGAAATACTTATTTTCCTCAATAATTAACTCCATCTTTTCACCAACTAATCCATCCACTGCTAAAATCTTTTTTACGTTATCATGCCAACTTCTCTGATCTGCAATTTCTCTCCTACATCCTTTCTCTACATGCTGCCATGATTCTTCTTTCCATTCCCATATTCTGCATTTTCTGTTCTCTTTATTATTTGAATATATGCCTTTTTTATCTCAGTTCACAATATACGTCATACTAACCTTGTCCATTCTTTGTAAGTTTTCTTTGCCTTCCTCGCTTGTACAATTATTTATAGTTCTATTTATTTATTTCTGTTTTTCATTCCATAAATATTATTGCCCTTCTTCTACTATCTCCAACCTCCTTCAGGAATTTTTTTCTAACTTCGCTTTCTTTCCCTGCCTTAGCTTCTCCTCAAACATCCGTGTTCACTTTTTCGCCCTAATGAATAATCCTTCTCTTGGCGCTTTTTCTCTTACAATATATCCGGGCATCTTCCAGTCCACTCTTAGCATTCTGTTTTGCCTCACAGTACTTAGAAGACTATAATCCCTTGTCTCTTGTTGCAGAGTTAAGTTTAATGTTCGATTGTTTACCTAATGGCGCCCCAATTCTTAGTGTTCCTCGCAATGAACCCTCTGATTCTCCTGACAGGGCTCCACCTCCTTTAATATCCAGGTCCAGGTCTCCTGCATCTAGGCCTTCTTCTTCAATACCTCATCCTCCTTTCAGGAGCATTTTTCTATCTACGAGGCTTCTTTCTGTTGATCGACGTGTATATGGACCGGAAGATCTTGAATTTATTCGACTCACTTCTAATGCGAATCCGAACAGGATATTCGAGCTTCGAAAATACATTTTCCCTGCCCATAAATCAATTGAATCATGACGAGATAAAAAGTGAGTGCCTCTGTCAACCGAAGAAAAAACTGTGATATCAGCGCCCGATGGCGAAGTCTTTGCAATATTAGAGAGTGAGAATACCCTTGCTGGATTGTATGCTCATCATAATCGCAATTTCAGAAGAGTGAAAATAAATATGACTGACGACAGGGTTGTCCCATTTACCGCAGAAGAAATCAATGAAATTCCAGTAGGAGGCCTACACCCAGTCCCGCGATATTATCGAATAAACAGCGTAAAGCATAAGTGAACCTTAATCCTTCACATTGTTAATTCATTTTTTTTTTTTTTGTAAACCTAAAGTAAAATATTGTTTGTGATCCAAATTTGGATCAAAAGGTTATAAATAACTTGTCATTGGAAGTGATAATAAAATTTTAGGGTATAGTTCCTGAGGCTTCAATCTTTCATTAATTCCCCAGCCAGTCTTTTTCAGCAGTAAATAAATAATAGCCAGTGTATCATGCAACAGGGGGTATAAGCGGAACTTTTTCGCCAAATACTTAAAAAATAGACGACTCTTAAAAAGCACCCACCCCCTTAATGCATACAACTACCGCCTAAGTGATTCATCAAGTGCATCTTCGTAGATTTTCTTTAATGCAAAATTTTATTGTTAAAAAAAGTTTGAGCCCTTCATGCGGCCATTTTTTATCTACAATTTCAGAAGAAATGTTTCCAAATATGTTTTCATTCTGAATCTAAATTTTGAATTATTAGTGAACGTTGGTTCCAATTTTTGCGGTTTATTGTTAATCATTCAAACGATTTACATTGCAGAATGGACATTCAGTCTGCTCAGCGAAACGAAAGCCTTTATCAGTGCTGCAGTGGATTTTGCATCGATTTGCTGCAAAAATTTTCCGAAGAGATTGGCTTCACATACGAACTCGTCAGAGTCGAGGACGGCAAATGGGGTACTTTGGAGGTAAGCAATACAATCAATTTTCAAAAAACACTGCAATTTTACTCAGTGTGAAGTAGGACAGGCCATTTTTTTACGTCGTGATCCCCAGTAGGCATAGCCCACTTGTCAATGAAGCATGCGTTGTTTTCTTTTTATTGAAGTAATTTATAATAAGCGTGGTAATCCCCGATACATATGCAGACTCCACTTGTTAATTTAATCATGCAAAACTCAGCTGACATGCATTTGATGTGGGTTAAAATAAACAAGTTCTTTCGCAATATCTATAGAAAGTTCTTCAACTGAAACATGCATATTTCTAGATATATATTCGATCAATAATCGTCACTCCTAGAAACTTCCATTCTACCAATCCACCTTCGCATATCACGCTTTACTTTTGACCATTGAGATTCTATTCCTTGCGTGCGGATATTGCGGTCTGACGGATTTATGAAATTCTTGGAGTGATTCACCGTAGAATGTATGTAATGCACACGATCTTTACCACAATACCCTTTCCAACAGTCCGTTATAATATGCGTGCCAGGTAGAGCATTTTCTTTTATAATGTCATGCAACGTGTTAGCGTTCCGATTTCTTGCTACTTTAAAAAAACAATTTTTTGATTCCCTATCGACACCTCTTATCACTCACCTAGTTTTCCTTCTCCCCCTCGGTTATATTTCCGAAGGCGCTTTCGCCAATTTCTACAATTTTTCTGGGTCTCCCAATTTTAGATTGTGTTTCGGACAACCAAGCCCTCAGCAACATCTCAACATCTAAAATTATAGCCCGTAGCCGTGGAAACATAGTGTTCATTTTTATAGTGAAAATAGTGTGAGGTAATCTCTTGGTTACGGGATCGGTCCTTGGTGGCTAGGCCTTCTAGCTAGGACATTGAATCCCCTCAATTAACATGGAGCTATTGATTAAATCTTGATTGGCAGCGGTTAGCCGTCTGTCTTTTGCGGAGAACGAGTTTTGCAGTCTTCACCTTTCTCATATCCTCTTCTCCGGGAAGCGGGGTCACCCACTTCTTTTGAAGCGTGAATCCCAGTCTCTGAGACAAAAAGGGGGTAAGGAGTTTAGCGTTAGTGTCAGATTGTGGCATCGCTCGTACTACCCTTGATGACAGGGAGCGACAAGAAGGTGTTTTCGAACTTTAAAACAAGAAGGAGACTCCCGCGGCGATCGGAAGAGGAGCGTCATGCAGTTCCGGAATACAACCCGGACGAGCCGGCCGTCAACCCGCAACGTGTCTGTAATCTCGTTATTGTCCACCACGGACGTCTGGTATCAGCCGTTACTCCGGCCCGTTAGCCGATTACCGTTGTCACTCCCAGTTCCGAAGACGACGATCTTCTTCTGGAAACCGAAGGTTCACCATCCGGGCCAGTGATTCCGCTTAGGGACCCGTCTCTTTAGTCTTCACGCGAACGCTCCTTCTCATGTTCCCTTCCCTCTTCCTCTATATTCCTCTCGTCAACAAAACGGAAATAATAACAAAAGTTGCACTCACCGACCACTATTTTCTGCCCCCCGTCTCTCTCTTATATGGTTGGTCTAACCGCATGGCAGCGCTTTATTAAATGCGACATCAAGAGAGTTGCTCTACCACCATCCTCGAGCGAACGAAACGTCCCTCTAGGAAGTAGCGAATTCGACGCGTGGCTCGCTGCAAGAGCAAGAAACCACTCCGCCTCTCCACCACCCAAGACTTAAAAAACTCGGAGTCTCCCCACCCACTGTCTCTCTCTCTTGCCACCACCAACAAGCTTCACCGCCACCCCTTTTCTTTCTTCCTCTCGCCTTCTCAGTGTACCCCCTCCCCCTCATTTGCCTCACTGAACACGGGGTTGAGAACAAAAAGTCTAAAAACATTTTTGGGTCAGGGGCGTATTTTGGATAACGCGGTAACATAACCTTAAATCGAGCATTGAAAAAAAGCAATTACAAATGTGTTTGTCCGTTGAAATTGGGTGGGGTCAAGTTTTATAGAACAGTAAAATACCTTTGCAAAAAAATAAATTCTCTTATTTGATTATGTTCGAGGTGAAATATTGGCTTCCCGAAATTCGGTGCATGGAAGAAATGGAAATGTATGCTAGATTCTCCTAAACTTTGTGAGCGTAGCACAAATGATTTCAGTGAGCCTAAAAAATTCACACCATACACTACTAAGTTAAGATGCACTCATTTTTTCTTAAGTCTGCCGAATTGTGTAAAAGTCTTCGAATTCCATTAGAATATTTTCGATTTTTCTAATATTTTCAGAGTTCACGTTGAATTATTGTAAATTCTGTCAAGTCTTTTGAATTCTGCAGAATTCTCTATATTACTTAGAATTCAGTTGTAATCTTTTGAATTATTTCAAAGGTCTTCAAAATCTCTTGAATACTTCAGCATACAACTTGGTTGTTCTTTTTTTACATCTGGCAAAATTAATAATTTAGAAATTTAGGTGTGAACCTAATAAATACGACATCTGTCAGGCTAATAGTTGAAATTATTACCTTTCGGAAACACAGCTGGCTTCTTTCATCAGATGTTTGTAAAAGACGTTTTGAAATTATAAGAACAAAGCAACATAATGTATCAAAATATAAGAAAAGAATACCTTAGAACAGTTTTAAAAAGATTTCGAGCAATTTTCTTCATCTTCAAGTTCCATGTCTTTAGGAAAATTTAAAAACTGTATAGGTAGCACTAGAAAACATATAATAAGGTTAGGTTCGGAATACGTGAGTAGTGCAAACGAAAGGCAACCAGAAAATTGAATAGAACATATATCATATTGTATTATATGCGGTACTCAAAAATAAAAAATGGCATCCATTTTTACCTATCTCTCAAGGTTTACGAGATAATTGTTGTAAAAAAAAATAACGGAATGTTCCCCTCAGGTTCCAGTAAAACGTTTCAATGGAACCTTTTCGACCGGCTGACATTTTACACGTTCCGAGAACGTTCCGTTTTATTAGGGTATATCCTGTCTCGAAAGTTGAACCTTTGTCAGTAACAAATGAATTTAGGAATTTTGTTCTTTAGTTATAAATTCAACAATATCATCATAAGATGTCCTGAAATAATCTAAATCGGTGACTAAATTGATGAAAGTTTCACCTTCTTTTTTAATAATTACCATTTCCGCAAAAGCGCGTTTATATCCATTTGGTTCAATATGCAAAATTTCTACCTCATTCCATTCAATAAGACTAGAGTCACTTTGGTGTTCTTGCGTAAAGTGTTGACTTATAGCTTCATAATATTTTTCATCTAATCTGATGTTATTCTTATGTTCTTCAACTCCGACTTGTTTTCAGACCTCATTATTTATCAATTTGAAAATTGAATTGAATTGTTGTTTTCTTTTAGATTGTAAATTGTAGTCTGTTTTGGCAGAAATTCAAATGTAAAACGATCAAATCTAACTTGTTTTCGTCAATAATAATAAAAAAGGAGTCATCAACATAGTGTGCATATATTGGAATATCAAAATTGATTTGTTCAAATACTTCTGATTCTAAATCTTGCACGACAATTTCCGATAGAATAGCCCAATGCGGTGAACCCATAAGCAAACCATGTTATTGATGATGTGGAATTTCAGTATTTTTCTCTATGTAATTTCATCTAGATTCTATTTTCTTGAGAACGAGTTCTAAAGGAACACTAGTGAAGAGATATGTTACGTCAAGTGATACCATACTGTGATTACAGGGTATTTTAATGTTTTTGATTTTTTCTTTAAATGCAATTGAGTTTTTTATCTTATGAGGATAAGATGGTAAGAAATCGGAAATAATTTTGCTGAAAATCTTGGCTAAGTAATGCGTAGGGGTGTCTATGAAAGATACAATTAGCTTAAGAGGACAATTTTCTTTGTGTATTTTTGGGTGTCCATAAATTATAGCAATGTTAGTATTTACCGTAAGTAAATTACCCCTCTTTGTAATAGGATTCAGGAAACGACTTGTCCTTCAATCATCTACCGTTTTGAAAGTATCAATTTCTAAAAAATCTAAAGGGTTATAATTATTTTTTTAATGTGTTTTAGAATCATTTAACAAGACATTCATTTCATTATTGCGATTTTTGCGACAAATCACAAAGGCATTGCCTTTATCGGCTTTAGTTACTAGAATCTTTTCCTTGTTCTTTCTCATAAAACTATGGTTACATTTATTTCGTTTGCAATTGTTCTATCAATACCTGAAATTCGTCGCGGTTTTTTTTGAATAATCTGAAGCTAATGATAAGGCCTTTTCTCCAAGTTCATATCTACCATTTATCCGAATCTTATCTACGTTTGATTCTCAATCTTTCACATTTTCAAAAATATGGTTAGGTCTGTTGGAAATAAATTTTCTAACAAAGTTTTCGCCTGAAGTCAAAATGTCAGTTATCTGCTCTGGAATGCTCAAGTTAGAATTATTCGTAAACCATGGATCGTTGTTGATATCGTATACATCAACATCATTTCTATGCTTTTCTAGAATAGTATCTATATGTTTTTTCAGGTCTTAACGTTTCAATTTTTTGTTTTATTCATTGTTCACCCTAATCTTAATAAATTTTTTTTAGCGCTACCTAAAAAGCTTTTATATTTTTCTAAAATACGTTTTTTATACAGATCTGATAAGGAGAACCAGCTGTGTTTCCAAAACTTAATCGATTCAAATTTTCCTTTTTAATTAAATTTCAATTATTAGTCTGTGAAATTTCGTATTTATTAGGTTCTTACGTAAATTTATTAATTTTCATAGCACCTACTATCCTCTATTACAAAATTAAAGATAAAAGATAACAATTTTGTAGAACGGAAAATGGAATGGGCTCATAGCTGACTTGGTAAATCGGAAAACAGATATGGTGATGACATCTCTGATGATAAATTCCGAAAGAGAAGCAGTGGTAGATTTCACAGTGCCATACATGGAAACTGGAATAGCTATCGTTGTTGGAAAAAGGACTGGAATTATTTCACCAACTGCATTTTTAGGTAAGTTGCACCAAATATTTCCGAAAATTATAAAAGTGAAATAATGCAGGATTATTTCTGACTAATGGATAAGTAATGAAATGGGGAAAATGCTATTGCTGAATCGATTTCAAAATAAAATGAGAATAAATTTCCTGATTAATCAATTTCTCAACCGATTTTCAAGTTTATTTTACATAATTCAAGCAGATTGAATTTCAAGAGGTGTGTCTAGTTTAATTGTTTGAGAAAAATTCAATCAATTTGTTATTTGAGTTGGAATAGGTAAAAAAATATATATTTAAAATAACTATTTTACTCTGGTCATTGATATTTGATCACAGACACATAAAATTAGTATACAAAGTCTCAAGAAAAGAAAACTGTTATTATAAATTGAACGCATTAATTTATTACATTGTTATGACCAAAATAATGCAGAAATTTGAAGCATTTGCTGCATATTCGGTATTTGAATGCATTATTACAACTAATTTTACTACTTTAATACATAAAAGTGATAACTTATTATGTCTTAAAACTAACTAAGGACCAGTGTAATTTTTGTAAATAATTGTTATGAACAAATTAACTTCTATTTCATTTTCAAACATTCAAACTTCTTCAAGTAGATTCGATTCTTTTCTTCCCTGAAAAATAATATTTGCATAGAAAATAATGCCACTTAACACAATTATCTTTTTTTTAAGCAAATTGCATTATATCACATTTCTGAACAAAAAATTTGTCTTTTCAGCGGTATTTTTTTTGTTTCGTCTTATCATGGTCAAACAGGAGATAGTCATTGAGCAACAACTGTTGTTGGCATGAACAATCTCACTCATAGCGCATTTTGAAACTCAGAAATTTTAAATTCCCAACAATTTCAAATTTCCGAAAATAATCATATTTAATATTTTTTATCTGAAGATATAATAAAAATCTTTTTTATATACGTAATATAACGCAATATCTATATTTAATTATTATACGATTTTGGTAGTTTCACACTATCCTGTGTCACGATATTATGCTTCAGATAATGAGAAGCGATCCAGAAAAAAAAATTCTGGTTAAAAATGCGATATAAGTTTATTTTTTCATGAAAATGGTTCGTAACAATAACAATTGTTGTAAAACGATAATATGCTCCATGCTAATATTATTTTAATCTTGAGTCAAGATATTATCCTTGAGTTGAAAGGAAGTAATTCCGGAGAAAATATAAAATTTCTATAATTAAAAATGCGATATAAGTAAATTTTTTATAAAAGTTGTTTTTAAAAATGACAATTGTTTTCCTTTAATTCACGATCATAAATAATTATTACTTTTTCGTAATTCTATTGCTAAATTAGTATGAATAATGCATTCAAACACCGAAAATGCAGCAAATGTTAGTTTCAAACAGTAATTTGTTTATAACAAATAATTGAAAAAATTTTGTATATAATGAAAATTTTCTTCAACGGAGAGTATACGTACAAATTCTATGTTTCTTAAAAGTGAATATCAATAAACAGAGCAGCAGGTAGTGCTAATATAAAAAAATTATATTTTGATAACTTTTCAACTTAAATAACAAATATAAAATTCTCTTTTTTTATTTTAGAATTTTTGGAAAATTTTTAATAATTCAAATTTATTTCGAATTTTTTATATGTATAACTTTTGCTCGTGGGCAATAATAAGCAATTAGAAACTGAAAAACGATTTTTTGTCTAATTTAGAACTTTTTGAAAATGTGCTTAAAACTATCTGTTTTGCATTTAGTTTAATTCACACTTTTTTTAGAAGAAGTAGAATATGTCGAACCTGGAATTGTTCATCTTGAACCAAAGAAATATCTTATTATTTTGCTTCAATTAAAAAAAAAGTCGTTGTGTTTAAAACGATTCAAAATAGCAAAAAAAAGCTTACACTCCTAAAATTTGTTGATCACGAAAACAAAAGTTTTCTGGAAAAGCATAACGAAACAAAAAAATGCGAACAAAATTTCGTATTGATATAAAACTTATGACAAATTTTTTGTGTGTTCACTAGTTGCTAGTAAATTATAAAAAAAAAATTTTTTTTAATGTTTGCCTAATTCAGAATTTTTGGGACATGTGGGGAACAGTTTAATATTTCGATCCTGAAATTTCTTCAGCTTAAACCAGCGAAACATATTATCTATTTGCTGTTTTAGAAAAAAATGTTTTCGTGATTTTGTGATTTTGTGATTTTGAACACGAATTTTTTTTTCATGAAAGAAAAATAATGATCTATTTCTTTAGTATTAGCAAAAGAAATTTCAGCTTCAATATACTCAACTTTCTTTGAAACAGTGTGCATGTTACTTAATCCAAAAAAGAAAATATGTTCTTTGCATATTTTCAAAAAATTCTTAATTGAGCAAACCACTGTTTTAATTTCTAATTTTGTATCATTTTTCAGTACAAAAAACCGTACATATAAGAAATTCACCATAATTTATAAATCTATAGGGTTCTTTTTTTAATTTTCAAAGATTCGAATCTTCAAATCAAAAAAAAAAGAGAAGATACTAACCGATTTTAATTTATTACTTTTTTCAGATGCCAGCATATAACTCAATCTGAAAAGAAATGTTTTTTGAAAATTTTCAAAAAATTCTAAATAAGTTTCTTTCTTTAGAAATCAAAGAATAAGTTTTGCAACAATCTACAATTCATAATTCGATCCCAAAACCCTAGAAAGATCTTTCTCCAGCCTGTTTCTTCTGAATCTTTCGAAGCCAATATAGTGCATGAATACAAAGAATCTAGAACTCTTAGGCATCTGCTTTCATTCTACGTGATCTGTCTGAAAAGTATTCGACCTTGTACTCTAACGTTTCACCTATTTGAGACCCTCAACCAAGTAAAGTGGACCTGCAGATTTTTAGTTTAATAGAATTTGCAGTTGCGTGAACGTCAAACCACGTACGCATCGCATTTCAGGATGACGGAACACATCGAGCAAAGAATGCTCATTGAATGTTGCCACAAACTTGGCCATTTATGTTCTGAAACCGTCGTTATAATTCGGAAAAAGTATGGTGATGAGTCTATGAATGATACTCAAAGTAAACCCAGCTGAAAATTCTTGTACAGGAACCTCGGTGGATCCTGCACATGTTCCTGTACATGAAATTGCACATGAACCTGTACAGGTGATCTTAACGGTTCCTGTCCAAGAACTTCGCAAAGGATACTGTACATAATCCTCTAAAGGAACCTGTATACAAGCTAAACTTTGAATAATCCTGTACAGGTTTCTTTACAAAGTCAATTGATGTGTGGGTAACGCAACTTTATAGCTGTAAGCGACATGACTTTTCGCAATGGCTTCCTGTCAAGGACTCTATACGTGTTTCTGTGCAGGATCCTTCTAGACGTTCCTTTGATGGCTTTCTGTAAAGGATCCTATATAAGTTTCTGTACAGGAACCTGCATTTCAATTTTCTTCGCAAAGGAACCTGTACAGGTAGCCTTACAGGATTATTCCAAGGTTCCTTTGTCGGTGCAGGTATCTTTGCAGGATCATGTACAGTTTCCTTCGCCAAATTCCTGCACAGGAACCGTTCAGATTACCTGTACATGAACCGTCAAGATTACTTGTACAGGAATCGTCAATATTACCTGTACAGTTTCGTATTCAGGTTCTTATACAGAAAAATGTGCAGGATCCTCCGAGGTTCCTGTACAGAAATTTTCAGCTAGGAAGAGTGGCTCAGGCGATTTAAAAGTGACCGTACTTCAGTTGAAAGTGACAATAGTTCTGACAGGACTGCAATGGTCAAAATACCTCAAAATTGGAACGAGAAAGACCTCAAGATTCCATAACCTATTGTTTCAGAAATTTCCAGCCAAGATTTGGGGATGAGCAAAAGAATTATCGAGCGGGAGTTGCTCAGGAAATTTCGTAATCACTCATAAAGACCCCGGAAATGTTTAAGAAGGTCATTACTGGGGAAGAGTCATGGATTTATTTCTATGATCCTAAGACAAAGGCCGAATCTTTGTAGTGGAAGACACCTGGATCCCTGAGAGCAAAGAAAGCAACATGACAATGCTCACTTTTTCATCCAAGAAGGTATTTTCCAGCATGACACCATAACAAAGAAACGACCTGATTTGTGGAAAAGTGGCGACTATTTCCTCTAAAAGAAAGAAGGTTCCAAAGAAGGGAAATTTGAATAGGATATCGTTGGCATTAACCAGAATTGACTCTTACTCCTGGTACACCACATGGTTGGATACTTTCCACACAGACTTATTTATTTACGTATTCACATAAAAAGATACTCAATACATCACTAAGTACTTGGAACTCCTGTGATCTTCTTTTCCAATTTTTTGTGAAACATCATCTCTTTAACAAAACAAAAACGTCAAAGCTTGAAAGATCATATTGCACTTTCTCTGCTTTTACATTTTGAGAAAGTAACTTCCTTTCAGATGTTTTGGCAAATTGTCACTTGCAGAGTTTTGTAGAAAATTGGATTTTCTTTGACTGTAAGACTTTGAAATGTGTTGAAATTACTTTTCAGAACCATTCGACACAGCTTCTTGGATGCTGGTTGGCTTTGTGGCCATACACTCTTCTACTTTCATGATTTTTCTCTTCGAGTGGCTCTCGCCATCCGGTTTCGACATGAAGGTAAACCCTTCAGGCGCTGTCCGGAAACTGGTACCTTTCATTTTGCTTTTTATACCTATACTTTTTTCACACCTCGTCGCACGCCTTCACTTTAGAAAAATCTGACGGATGGCACTCGGCACGTATGTGTTTGATATTCTTATTAGTGTACCTTACTTTGCTGCTCACTTCCTCATCCTTGATTACTTTCCTTTTTTTCTTATATGATCACCGAGAGAAGTAATAGATATGTGAAACAGAAATTTTGCTAATTCTGTTTCATTTTTTTTAATATGTTCTATTTTAAATAATTAGAAAATAAAGGTGCACTATGCGTGCGATTGTTATCTATTTTGTATGCAGCTAGTTTTTAATTAATATTAATAAGAAAATGGTCTTTGGTAGTAAAACTTATCTAAAGTCATAGAGAAGAAAAGCAAAGCCAATATTTTAGATAAATGATGAGGATTGTTATCTTAAGTTTCGATTTATGTTTTTTTTTGTACAATATACAGGAATTTTGGACAATTGAATCGTTACATTTATGTTACAAAATACAAATTTCGGACGAAAAACAAGAATACAATCTGAAGTTATTTGAAATTGTAAGGAGATGACATAATTTTAGTGAATTTTTAAAGTCCGGAATGTGGTAAATAAACGGAATTTCAAATTTTCAGGATGAGTAATTTGTCGAATTTTCAAATTTCTGAAAATAGTAAATTTCCAAAATTATCAAATTCCCAAAACTTCGAATTGCCGAAATTATCAAGTGCCCGGGAGTAAAAAATTCTTGAAAATAATAAATTCTCGCAACATAAAATTCTCTAAACTTCGCATCCCCGTAGTTTTCAATTCCAGAAATTAGTAAATAACCGAAATTTCAAATTTTCAGAATGAGCAATTTCTCGAATTTTCAAATTTCTGATAATAGTAAATTTCGAGAATTATCCAACTACCAAAACTTCAAATTGCCCAAATTATAAAGTTCCCGAGTGTAAAAAATTCTTGAAAATAATAAATTCTCGCAACATAAAATTATCTAAATTTCACATCCCCGTAGTTTTCAATTCCAGAAATTAGTAAATAACCGAAATTTCAAATTGCCAGAATGAGTATTTTCTCGAATTTTAAAATTTCCGAAATTATCAAATTCCCAAAACTTCAAATTTCCGAAATTATCAAATTCCCGAGATTAGAAAATTCCAGAAAATAATAAATTCTCGCCACATAAAATTCTGGAAATTTCATATTCACGTAGTTTCCAATTCCAGAAATTAGTACATAACCGAAATTTCAAATTTGCAGAATGAGTGATTTCTCGAATTTTCAAATTTCCGAAAACAGTACATTTCCGAAATTATCAAATTCCCGAGATTTAAAATTCCGAAATTAGTAAATTCTCGCAATTTAAAATTCTCGAATTTCATATTCCCTTACTTTCCAATTCCAGAAATTAGTAAATAATCGAAATTTTCAATTTGCAGAATGAGTAATTTCTCTTATTTCCGAAAATGGTAAATTTCGAGATTATCAAATTCCCGAGACTTCAAATTACCGAAATTATCGAACTGCCGTTATTGAAAAATTCCCGAAAACGGTAAATTCTCGCTACTTTAAATTCTCGATATTTCATATTCCCGTACTTCCCAGATCCAGAAATGAGTAAATAACCGAAATTTCAAATTTACAGAATGATTAATTTCTCGAATTTTCAAATTTCCGGAAAAAGTAAATTTTGGAAATTATTAAATTCCCGAGATTTAAAATTCTGAAAATAGTAAATTCTCGCAACTTGAAATCCTCGAAATTTCATACTGCCGTACATTGCAATTCCAGGAATTAGTAAATAACCCAAATTTAAAATTTTCACAATGAGTATTTTCTCGAATTTTCAAATTTCTGAAAATAGCAAATTTCTAAAATTATAAAATTCCCAAAACTTCAAATTACCGAAATTATTAAATTCCCGAGATGAAAAATTCCGGAAAATAATAAATTCTCGCAACATAAAATTCTCGAAATTTCATATTCCCGTACTTTCCATTTCCAGAAATTAGTAAATAACCGAAATTTCCAATTTCCAGAATGATTAATTTTTCGAATTTCCGAAAATAGTAAATTTTGAGATTACCAAATTTCGGGGACTTCAAATTGCCGAAATTATCAAATTCCCGAGATTAAAAAATTCCTGAACATCATAAATTCTCGCAACTTAAAATTCTCGAAATTTCATATTCCCGTAGTTTCCAATTCCAGAAATTAGTGAATTACCGAAATTTCTAATTTACAGAATGATTAATTTCTCGGAATTTTCAAATTTCCGGAAATAGTACATTTTTGAAATTATTAAATTCCCGAGATTTAAAATTCTGAAAATAGTAAAGTCTCGCAACTTGAAATCCTCGAAATTTCATATTCCTGTACATTCCAATTCTAGGAATTAGTAAATAACCCAAATTTCAAATTTCCAGAATGAGTAATTTCTCGAATTTTCAAATTTCCGAAAATAGTAGATTTCCGAAATGATCAAATTCCCGAGATTTAAAATTTCCGAAATTAGTACATTTTCGCAACTTAAAGTTCTCAAAATTTCATATTCCCGTACTCTCCAATTCCAGAAATGAGTAAATAACCGAAATTTCAAATTTACAGAATGAGTAATTTCTCGAATTTTCAAATTTCCGGAAATAGTAATTTTTTGAAATTAATTAGTTCCCAAAATTTAAAATTCTGAAAATAGTAAATTCTCGCAATTTAAAATCCTCGACATTTCATATTCCTGTACATTTCCATCCCAGGAATTAGTGAATAACCGAAATTTTAAATTTTCAGAGTGAGTAATTTCTCGAATTTTCAAATTTCCAAAAATAGTAAATTTCCGAAATTATCGAATTCCGTAGATTTAAAATTTCGAAATTAGTAAATTTTTGCAACTTGAAATTCTGAAAATTTCATATTCCGGTACATTTCAATTCCATAAATTAGTAATTAACCGAAATTTCAAATTTATAGAATAAGTTATTTCTCGAATTATCAAATTTCCGAAAATAGCAAATTTCCGCAATTATCAAATTCCTGAGATTTAAAATTCCGAAAAGAGTCAATTCTGGCAACTTCAAATTCTCGAAATTTCATATTCTTGTACTTTCCATTTCCAGGAATTAGCAAATAGCCGAAATGTAAAATTTAAAGAATGAGTAATTTCCCGAATTTTAAAATGTCACGAAATAGTAAATTTTTGAAATTATTTAATTCTCGAGTTTTAAAATTCCAAAAACAGTAAATTTTCGCAACTTAAAATTCTCTAAATTTTATATTTCCGTACTTTCTAATTCCATAAATTAGTAATTACCGAAATTTCGAATTTATAAAATGAGTAATTTCTCGAATTTTCAAATTTCCGGAAATAGTAAATTTCCGAAATTACCAAATCCCCGAGATTTAAAATTCCGAAAATAGTAATTTCTCGTAACTTAAATTTTTCGAAATTTCATATTCCCGTACTTTTCAATTCCAGGAATTAGTAAATAATCGAAATTTCAAATTTGCAGAATGTGTAATTTCTTGAATTTTCCAATTTCCGGAAGTAGCAAATTTCCGAAATTATCAAATTCCCGAGATTTAAAATTCCGAAAATAGTAAATTCTCGTAACTTAAATTTTTCGAAATTTCATATTCCCGTACTTTCCAATTCCAGGAATTAGTAAATAACCGAAATTTCAAATCTGCAGAATGCGTAATTTCTCGAAATTTCTAATTTCCGAAATTAGTAAATTTCCGAAATTACCAAATTCCCGAAACTTCAAACTGCCGAAATTATAAAATTCCCGAGATTTAAAATTCCCGAAAATAGTAAATTCTCGCCACTTAAAATTCTCGAAATTTCATATTCCTGTATTTTCCAATTTCAGAAATTAGTAAATAACCGAAATTTTTAATTTGCAGAATGAGTAATTTCTCGAATTTCCAAATTTCCGATAATAGTGAATTTCCGAAATTATCAAATTCCCGAAAATAGTAAATTCTCGAAATTTAATGCGCTCGAAGTTCCCGATTTCTGAAATTAGTAAATGACCGAAATGGAAAATTTTTGAAACGAGTAATTTCACGAATTTTCAAAAATAACCGAAAATAGTAAATTTCCGAAATTTTCAAGTTGAAAAAAAAAGATTTAATAATGCAATGAAAGATTTGTAATATATTTGAAAAGATCATTTTAATAAGGAAATTAAATGTTTTCATCTGAAATTTGAAAATTCTTTAATTTACTATTCATTAAATTTGGAAATTTCGATCCTTTACTATTTTCTGAAATTCGAAATTGTAGCAATTTATTATTTTCGGAAAATGGAAAATTCAGCAATTTTTTACATTCGCAAATTTGAGAATGCGGGTTTTAAAATGGCGGCAATTTAAAATTTAGCTTATGAACACTGTCGGTAATTTTATTCTCTTTTAGGAATTTGAAATTTGGGGAATGTTCATCTTCCGTGAAATTTATTTTAAATTATTTTTTCAGTTTCATCCCACGAAAAAAAATAACACAAAATTGTTTATTATTGTATATTTTCTTCCAAACCGAATGTTTTTTTTTTGAAAAAAAACGATATTCGATGAAAAACGCAAACATAATCTAACATTCTTTTAAATTTTTTTTTATTTTCTTCGAAATTCAATCCCTTTTTTATTAAAAGTAACGATTTGTAGTATAAAGCGCAAAAGAACATAAAATGTACAAAAATAACAAAAAAAGTTCCAAATTGAAAATATTTTTCAAAATCTAACAATTATTGTTTGAAATAGCCGATATTCAATTGAAAACGTTAACGTCACCTTAAATTTTTTTTTTTAGTTTCAGATCTTTTTCGGAATATATATCCATATTTCTGGTGAAAATTTATATCTTCACTTATAATTGTACAACAAATTTTTCTCGGTTTTGAAATCTAATTTTTTTATAAAAAATACCGATTTCTTGTTTAAAACTCCAGTATAACCTAAAATTATTAAAAAATTGTCAATCGTTTTTCAAATCCAGTTTTCTTTTATTAAAAATACATTTTCTGGGTAAAACGCTAAAGTATGCTAAAATGGTTTAAAAATAATAAGTCTTTGTAATCTAGTCATGTTTGTTCTATAATATAATTTTTCAGTAAAAAAAGCGCTTAAAACCCAAAAAAGTAAATTACTCAAAAATGTTCAGTCTTTGAAATTAAAAAATTATTTATTGAAAATACCGATTTTCCGCATTAAACGCCAGCCTAATCTAAAATTTATTAAAAATTAAAAATCTTGATATGGATTTTTTATTCAAAATTGCTAATTCCGGTGAAAACACTAAAAAAAATCATTAAGTTTTAACAAATTTTAAGTCCCTTTTGAGACTTCAAAAGTATATGTATACTAAAATTCTTTTTTTTTTAATACCAATTTCCAGCGAAATGTACTAACTCAAAATATATACAATATTCTTCATAATTCATTTCATCATTTTAAAATTTCAGTTCAACTATTATCAATATGGATTATTTGTCGATTTATATTTCAAAATTTCAAAAAGATGTAAGAAAAACTTCATTTCCTGAAAAGCATATCAGGTTTCCAAAAACAATTATATTGAATTTTAGATAGGAAAATAAAATAAATAGAAACTTATAAAAGTACAAATTAGAAATCTCAATTGTTACAATTTATAATTTTAATAAACGTAGAAAAATTTATTTGAATTTTTAGTGTTACATACTTCTCTCGGTGAACCTCCATTTTTTAATTTTATCGTCTATGTTGCACGTTTGACTATATTTTATTTTTAAAAACGATATTATAAAACATTACTATTTAATTATTCAACATAAAAATGATATTCATGTTCCCAAACTCTATACATTTTCAGATTTATATAATTTTTATGACATTAAATAAACTATTTTGTTAATAAAAAAAAAGTTTTCCTACTTAACAGGATGGATTATATATAACTTCTGAATTGAAGTTTTATCATAAAATCTTGAAGCTTCATTAAAAAGCCATTTCGCGATTGCATTCAACCCGCTCTGAACTTTATTTTTTTTTTCTTTTGTTTTCGATAATTCTCACTAAACTTTCGAATAAATCATCCCTGTTTAAGACCACTCAATGTCTCATTAAAATTTTTATTTTCCATTGTTTGTACCTGAATCAGAAATAAACTTTGATATCTAAATCAATAGAATTCTTCTTCACAAGTAAAATTTTTCTAATTTTTTAAACCTGACTGGAATAAAATAAATAAAATATTGATAAATAAACAAAATTATGCATTATTTATTAATTCACCAAATATATTTCCTACACAGAATGAATTAGAATTTATAAAGCATGAACACATGTGATGTGTATGCATAGAAAGCCCGGTAAATTTCCCAACATACACAAACAAAGAAGTAAAGGAATGCAAATTTGAGAAATTAAATTCAGAATAAATCAAAATTTAAATTTCTCAACATCCAACTTTCGAATTTAAATATGCAATTCTTGGAAATTAGAAAAACCGAAAATCTGACGAGCAAATTGGGAAAACACACTCCTAAATGTCTTAATAAAAATCAAGAATATAAATAAATAAAAAAAGAGAAAAATAAGGAAACCAAAAACAGATGCATTTTTGACCAAACAGTTGAATCTGCAAGTCAAAAAGACGAATTTTTTAGTGGAAAGGAAAATTTTCAACCAAATGATAAAATTTTTAACAATATAGTTAAATTTTTAACAAAATGATTGACCTTGTAATTGAAAATTATTAATTTTAAGCGAATGATACATAAATTTTCAAACAATCATGAAATACTTGAACTTTTATTTGAGAAAGAACAAAATTTTCAACCAAAAAGACCGATATTTTAAAAAATAGTAAAATTCGACTAATAAAATGAATGTTTGACAAAGCAGTTCAACTTTCAAGTAAGTAGTTATATTTTCCGCCAAAAAAGATAAATTCTTAGTAAACAATTCAATAGCTGAAATTTGAACTAAAAACGATAACTTTTTAATCAAAAATTAAATCCTTAAATTTTGACTTTGAAAAAAATTGATTTTGAAGATAAAAAAAACGAATTTGTAACAAAATATTTTAATTGTCAACTGATAAAATGAATTTTTAATGAAGTTGTTTAACTTTCAACAAAGTATTTGAATATTTTACCAAAAACGATCAGTTTCTAACAAAAATTGGATATTTTAATTTCAAGCTTAAAAAATTGATCTTAAACACACAAAAAACGAATTTTAAACAAAAAAGTTCAATCCACAGATATTAATCTTCAACAAATAAAATTAATCATCAACAGAGTAGTTCAACTTTTAACAAAATAATTACATTTTTATCCAAAAAAGATGACGTCTCAATGGAAAATTGAATAGTCGAATTTTTAATTCAAACAATTTATTTTTAACAAATAATTGAATATTTTAATTTTCATGTAACGAAAATT
>JAABKJ010004831.1:0-23826 GCA_011634705.1 Andricus grossulariae
ATTCAAAGTCCTAAAATCAATTCACAAATATAAATTGGTATAATCTACTTATCTAGCAAAGTAGACTCCAACATTTTTTATTTTCTTTCCGATTTTCAGGTTACACTGTTACAAAAAATCAGACTTTAGTATTTTAAATTTTGTATGTTTCCCAATTTCTGGGAGAAACGACTTTCCTCTACTCAAGCACGACATAAATTCTGTAAAACCCTCTCACCACCTGTCACTGAACACGTTCTCTCTTCCGCCACCAACTTTTAAAAAAAATTTTAATTCGGTAATATTATATACTGTCGGGAATTTTATTTTTCGGAACTTTTCAGTCGTCCCTCTTGGACTACGCATTTGGACTTTTGTACACAATAAACTTCGTCACTTTTTGAATTGTGAATTACTGTCGGCTTTCAATTTATGTGTGCAAAAAAAAAACGCAGGTCGATATTGATCGTTCTACGCATCTTCGACAAATGCACAAAGGGCATCAAATAAAATTTAAAAATGTTAGTCAAAAATAACAAAAGAATTCGCTAGTTTTCATCTTTGTTTACCTGACCGTCCTCGACGTGTGTCCTTTTCGCACTCGCAATGAAGACAAATATCGAGGTATGGTTAAACAATTAACATTTTTATGTATGAATTGAATTCCGTAAGCATCGACAGAGTATAATACGCCTGGGATTCAAATTGCAAGTTATTCCGTCGAAATGAAAAAAAGTTACGGCGAGCTAATTTTAAAAAACACATTGTATTCCGCTCGTAAAAATTTGCAGTTTATATTTTATTTTTCACAAAGTTGCAATCGCACCAAAAAAATTTATTTACGAAAATTGTGCTCCTCATTAAGGTCTATAAGCCTCAATTGCCTGTCATCGAAATTTAACAATAGTTTCACTACTTAAATAAAATGTGCAAAACCTTATACAGGTATCTAATTATCTTTTTACTTATTTCTCTACAAACATTTTTTCATATCTCATTTACTTATTTTGAACCTAACCTATTATATGTTTTCCAGCTTCACCCTTAGTTTTTCTTTTAAAATAACATGGAATGCACACATTAAGAATTTTAGCAAGTATTTTCAAACTATTTAAAGTATACTATACTTATATTGTTTTATATTCCGATTATCACAACATGCTTGGATCTTACACTTTAATATTTGTTTTATACAGATCTGATGAGGGAAACCAGCTGTGTTTCCGAAATTTAAACGATGATCTTTTTAAGTAAATTGAATTATTAGTCTCGAAGATGTCGTTTTTTTAAGTTCTCTTATCTTAAATTTATAAATTCTAAAATATCGAAGTAAATTACATTGTTTTTGTGAAACTAACCTATAAAATGTCAGCTTTGAAATACAACCAGTTTTTAGAAGAATAAAATCCCTTTGAAGCTTGTAATTCGTTCAAGGTTCAAAAATGACTTTAAAAACTATACTTATATAATATCCTTTATAGTGGGATCGTTAACGAAGGGAGAGAAATAAGAATTAGAAGTCAAGAATCGGGGTAATGCAAGTAAAAGTCGTCCTTCAAATAAACTAACTTTATTGACACTTACAAATCGAAGAGGCCTCAGGTCGTGGTGAGATCTCATTGAGCTTTAAAAATGTGTAAAATTTTGGTGTTTCTAACTTTATTCTGTCTAACTGCCCGTTTTCTTCATTGTCCAAAAGCTCTCAAATTATCTTCCTTCTGGTTTATAATTTATCATGTAGAGTTCTTCTTTGTCCGTTTTAAGGCTGATGGAGCTGTGTATAAAAAATGTAAAAATCTGTAGCATCGCTCAAATATCTACTAAGCTTCCATCTCTTGCGATAACCATATAACACGAGAGTAGAAAATTGTAAAAATGAGGGGAACTAGGACAAGCTTATCAGGCTGAAAATGATGTCACATGGAAGTCAAAAGAAAAACGAACACTTTCTGAAGACATCCCAAAGGGATTGCATATGATAATAGTTTCATTAAAAAAATATTGTCGCACGAAAAATCGAATTTTCCATGCTTTATCGTAATGGGAATGGCGAATTCAAATTCGTTTGCCTTCTTTAGCTGACGTGATGGAGTTTTTGGCCAACGAAATCGGTTTCAGCGCGGCAAAAGCCTTTAAAATCACCTAATGAGGTCCCTGGGTCCGATTTTTTTTTAAATTTCGGCCTGTAATTTACGCAAAAAAATATTTTTTCAACACCCACTGTGAAAGTTGGACTTTTCATACCCAAGAGACATCTTTAACCTCAACTTTAGTATTTCTCTCGAAATGCGACATTATATGTTTTTATCTAATAATTAGTGTTATTTTTTTTATTTTATTTTTCTCTTCAGAATGCATGGTTTAACATAGGTTGCACTTTTCCTATTCTTAAACTAGTTACATTGTCTTCTCATAGGAAAAAATCTAATGTACTGATTCTCTTTCTTGAAGGTGAACGAGATTTCCTGGAATAAAGACTCTGACACATTTTACCTCACTAACGGTCAAGGTTGCGTTCACATTTTAAGTTATCCGGACCTAGAATTGCTGCATGTGATCAAAGCTCATCCTGGAACTTGTATTTGCATCGAGTTCGACCCCACAGGCCGATATTTTGCGACCGGATCAGCTGATGCACTCGTGTCTCTCTGGGATGCTGATGAATTGTGCTGTTTAAGAACTTTCTCCAGGCTCGAATGGCCAGTGCGGACGATCTCCTTTTCCTATGACGGAAAGCTTCTCGCAGCAGCCTCCGAGGACCTTGTAATCGACGTTGGTGAAGTCGAAACAGGCGAAAAAGTGACGGATATTCCTGTTGAGGCTGCAACATTCACTGTGGCTTGGCACCCTAAACAGTATCTATTGGCTTACGCTTGCGATGATAAAGACATGTACGATAGAAAAAGAGATGCTGGGAGTCTAAAAGTGTTTGGTTTTCCTAGTGATTAATGAATAGGTGTGAATTTAGGGGTCGTTCATACATTACGTAATGCTTTTATGTGTGCCCCTTAAGGGCATGTGATACATCAGTTCCCCCGGGTTTTTGTCCACAAAAATTAAAAAAAAAATTAACTGTATTTGGAGATGCTATGAAATAGAGCAACAGACGTCCCGGAACTCTTTTTTTTTGAGGGATAATAGCAAAAAAATTTATTCTGCTAAATACAAATTTTCTCTATATGCACTATTTGGAGGTTAGGATTCGGTTTTGAGGTCTCTGCCATTCCGATAATGTCGGTCTCTGTTGTACCTCAAAATACACTCATATTAATCAAATTCAGCAAAATGAAATTTTTTTAAATTATTCAACAACAGAAGAGTTCGGCGACGTCCGTTAGCATGTTCGCTATCATTCCCCAAAATTTTAAGGCAAAATCTTTATTGTTGTAGGAAAAAAGCCGGGGGAACCTAACACTGCTAAAATCGATATTTTTCTAAGTATCACATGCCCTTAACAGTAATTATTTAGCACTGAAAATTGTGCGGCTTATAAAATTAAGAGAATGTACCATGAAAAGTGAACTAATTATATGATTTTTCTATACATACTTTTGCTGCTAAATCAATACTATTTTGTATTTTCTTCCTTCCGAAAATATTATGCCAAATTCAACCTCGTCTATTAATAAATGGCTATGGAAGGGGAGTGGTCATGGTAAAAGAATATAGGTAGGGGAGACCGGGACGACGTTGTGGGATTAACGTTTATCATCCCATAACAAATTAAGAATAACATACAGAGTACCCTTCCACTTATTGCACTACCACCTACCGCGATTTCCCCTACTCGCTTTGATCCCATTACCGACACATGCATGCGCACGCATTAAACAAAATGCTTGCGCGAAAACATAATGTTTCAAAAAATGTTGACATTTAATGTAACCTATTTAATCAGTTAGATTCAATTTGTAAACGGCTAGCAATTCTGGATCGAAGAGGAAAACACTTCTTTTGGACGAGAAATTTAAAACTATAATGGCGTTAAAAAAGGAGAGGCAGTAGTCGATATTGCAAGAGAAATCAACACCCCTGTTAGTAACTTTTATAGGCAAGGATAAAAATAGGAGAATATATTTATAAATACAGTTTCATTTAATATACCATAATTTATTTATAATATATTTTTACAAAGAAAATAATTAAAAATCACTTAATATTGATTCTCGGAGTTTATCAATTTGTATTGCATTTTTATCAAAGAATGATCAAGCTAAGCATAAAATACAAGTTATTTTATATGGAAGCACATGCCTATTCAGAGTTCTCAAAAATGTATTTTTTTTTTTTTCTCAATAAAACTTGCAACAAACCAGAAAGCCTTTTCATGATTTGTATATAAATTTCAAAATTTAAAAGTTTAAAAACTTTTCTTTCTTCGGTCTTACGGTCCGATAAATACAAACATAAAAAATGATTAAAGTTGTTTAAAAATCGTTTTTTTTTCTACGTTACAGCTCTCACTGCGGGCCTTCATCAGAAAAATTTCCATTTCTAAAATAAGTCGTGTTTTTATGATAAATGAAAACTAAAATACAATAACCTACCAAGTAACAAAAAATTTTTTTTGTTCTTGTCATTAAAAGTTACGTAGTGTCAAAAAAATATACATTTTAGAATCAATTTAGTTTTTTGAAATTTAGGTAAAACTTTATACTTTAAATTATTTAATTGAAATTTATTTGTGTGATTTTGAATATGTACTGGAATTAAGGTTTCTATTCGGCATCTTATTAAAAAGGTACGGTGCTCTTTAAGATGAACTAATCTTCTTTTGACGTTTATCTAGTTTCCAAGTATATAAAGTCAGCATAATAACCTCTGAATTTTCTCTGCTACTTGTTTCCTGCACTTTCAAATTTTGACCTTAACTTTTTCGAATAAATTCGATTTTCTTATCAATCCTATATGTGGATAAAGCGCAAGGGGAGAAAGATTTTTGATGTGCTGGGGAACTCACCTAACGCGAATCCCAGTCTCAGACTTTCGGGATAGGTGGGAGGGTACTGTATTATACTTTTTATTAAAAAAAAGAGGCTGCCACTATTGAAATTAGTCTTTCATATTCATATAAAAATATTGATAAGACAATATCGTGCAGTTAAAATTTATTTTAATTTTTAATAATAGAAATAATTAAAGGTTTATGATATCTTTATGTATGATTGGATATGTGTTATCTAGTAAGTTTAACCCAGTTTAAAAAAACTTTGCCTCAATATTGGTTTTCTTCAATTTTCAAAATGATTATTCACAGGCTTGTCTCAGCTTATTTTTCTATTTTTGTGTGCATAAAACTGTTATTTTGAAATATTTTTTTGTATTTGAATTGCTATTTTAATCAAGATAATAGTATAACATTAAATAAAATTTGTATGAGATTTTGAAGATGCTCGATTTCACCTCCCGAAATAGAATTGTACAAATTGAATGTTCCGAGATAGATGCTGTTAAAAGGACACCAATTACTTTGTGCCGTGTCCTTTAGATACGAGGATCAGTCCAAAAATAAGCTTAAATGTCTTTCAAAAAATCGATAATGTATCGAAAAATTAAAAAAAAAATGTATTTACAAATGTAAGGTTTATTCATTTTTCAATAGAATCATGAGCCGGATCCAAACATTTTTGGTAGCGTAGGGCCCATTTTTTCAAACCATTGGCGTACCACTGCGGGCCCTTCTCCTTCCTCCAAGTGCAGACCGCTGTTTTCACCTCATAACCCCCCCCCCCCCGTAATAATCTTTATGTTCTGGAAACAAGTGGAAATCTCTGGGAGGAAAGTCTGGAGGGTACGGTGGGCGGTTGAAAATGCCCCATCCAAAATCATTCGAAAAATCTTGAGTGATGGCGACCGTTTTCTGGGATCCGAAGGGACTTTTGCTTATTGACTAACTTGGGAGATGGTAAAAAATTAATGCAGGTCAATATTGTCATGTTCTACGCCAGCTGAAAGCAGCAATTTGTACTGCTGTTTTCTGACAATGCAAGACTGCATGCATCAAGAATGACCTAAGATTTGTGGACTAATTTTTGATGAGACATTTTCGACCACCCACCGTAGTCTGCAGACTTGGCTCCCAGTGATTTCTACTCGTTTCCAGCACTTGAAATTCATTTAGGGGGCAAGCACTTCAAGAATGATGAGGAGGTGAAGACAGCGGTCGGCACTTAGATGAAGGAGAAGGGCCTGCAATGGAACGCCAATGGTTTGGAAAAAATGGTACCTACGCTAACAAAAATGTTTAGAGCGGGCTGTTGATTATGTTGAAAAATGATCATAACCCTAACATTTGTGAATATTTGTTTACTTTTCTAGGCATTTTCAATTTTTTGGAACACCTTTAAACTTACTTTTGGACTGACCCTCGTACATCGACATATATTGATAGACATGTTTACAACCTGCTGGAACACCATGCAATATTTCATAAGATATTCGTTTTCCAACTTTTGTACGCCCGTACATAAAATTATGAATTTACCAATGGTATGAACAAAAGACAAGAATAGTATATTGTGCGCCATGTGTGGAAGTAGTCAGTTCTGTATGAGTGTGAAAGTTTGTAAGGGAGGCCGATAGAGGAGTCACGTTAGGTGTTAAAAATGAAAAAGCTCAGAATTCGGCGGCTTTCTACCGATTTTGATGAAACCTTTTGCATTTTAAATATGGCTAGTAAAATGTTAAACAAAAAAATCTTTATTATCTGAAAAACCTTTTTTTTTATGTCCAAAAATCGATAAAAAAAACTTGAATAACTTGAATAAATTGAGTCCTAGAGCAACGAAAACACTGTTTATATGTATATTGGGGCTGCTCATTATAAATATGAGGTAAAAAATTCAATATGGCGGACCAAAAGTTTTTAACATTTATAAACTTTGAAAAAAATAAAATTATAAATGAATAATATTTGGCATACAAATTCCTGAAGGCATAAGAAGTTAATACAAAATAATTTTGACCCAGGACGAAGGGTGAAAACACCCCTAAATCGTGGAAAACACCCCCAAAAAATTGTTTCTGACGATTATTTTGGAAAGGGTGCATCGGTAAAAATGTATTTTCGCAGACAACTTGTACATAAAATATGCATAAAAAATCATGGTATTCACTTTTCCTTTGTCAATCATATTTTCCGAGATATCCGCCCTGGGAGTAGGGGGTGAGTTGTACCGTACGAATCGTACGCTCCTTTCGTAACTCATATCTTAAAATGGGGTCGATTCTGGATAAAAGTATACAGTACTGAAATTATATAGAATTTTCCGTTCTACAACTCAAGTTCAATGCATTTTCATCGAAAAACCGTCTCATTTGGAGATATGAGGTACGACAAGATCGTGAGATCCGCGCGGTGACACTGACCCCCTACTCCCAGGGCGGATATTTCGGAAAGTATGGCCGAAAAGAAAAAGTGAACACCATGATTTTTTATGCATATTTTATGAACAAGTTGTCTGCAAAAATTCATTTCGATTCACAAGTTGTCTGCAAAAATTCATTTTTTGTCGATGCACCCTTTCCAAAGTAATCGTCAATATCCATTTTTTGGGGGTGATTTCCACAATTTAGGGGTGTTTTCACCATTCATCCTGGGTTAACATTATTTTTTAATAACTTCTCATGCCTTCAGGAATATGCCTGCCAAATATTAATAATTTTTTTGTTTTCAAAGTTTATAAATGTTAAAAACTTCTGGTCCGCCATATTGAATTTTTTTACCTCATATTCACAATGAGCAGTCCCAATATACATATACACAGTGTACATACATATTTTTTTATTTAACATTTTACTAGACACATTTAGCAACACAATGCAAAAGGTTTCATCAAAATCGGTGAAAAACCGCCGGGCTCCGAGATATGAACCTTAGGTGATAGCTGACGTGGCGAGACGAAGAAAATTGTGGAACAGTAAGAAAATTACTTCAACACGTGCATGAATAAAGAGGATTTTTGAACACGTATACTTAATTTTTATGATGCAGAAGCTTAACTGTGAAATATTTAATGACTTCTACGAACGAATAACATATTACAGTTTTAAGTTTTAGTCCTAAAGTTGTCCTATAGACCTCTTGTGGCGGACGTCTTGAGGATGTCCTGAGAACCTTTTAAATACATGAAGAGATCCAAAGGATGTCTTAAAGACGTTAAATAACACGACATGGTGGTACATTCTGAGGACGTCTGTATGTTATCCCGGTGCCCACTGTGTAGTTGGATTCAGCGATAAAAAAATATTCTTCAATTTCTGCGTGACCAATATAATTCAAAAAGTCATGCGAATGAATCATTTAGATCAGGCGTATCCAGGGAGGAGCAATTTTAGGATTTTTACTCGAATTGCAGATGTGTCTTTTCTACCACCACGACTCAAAATTCCGACCAGTAGTATAGTTGGGATCATGTGTGTTTTTCAGGTAAATGAACTAATAGTTCATAAATTATATTACTAATAATTAATTATTTTAATACTTCACAATTTTTCATTGTAAGGTTCATTAGTAGGGTTTCATTACTCTGGTACTGAAGTCCCAAATCTGCGTCACGAGAGTAACCACCTCCCCGAAATCTTGCAGCGGAGTAGATAGATGTAATGGTGAAAACGATAAATCTGCTTATTGAGTAAAAATCCTGAAATTTCTTCTCCCTGGAGAGGTCTGATTTAGATAATAAGTCGCAAAAAATCAGTTCCTCGATTGGACGGAAACTTGGGCAAAGTGCGTAGACTTACGTTGAATGGTGGTTTATGCGAAAATGTTTTGCCTTGTGGATATCCATTTACTGTGGGGTAGACGGCTAGATTTTTTGGCTTTTGTTTAGACATCGTTTTTTGCAATTAATTATAACTCTTACAAAAAATTACAAACAACAAAACTCTTTAAAAAAATCGAGAAAAAAAATTTAATTTGTCGAATATTGTTCTTTGTAATTGTAAAAATGTATTAGCACATAAACTTTCCTTAGTACCTTTTTCTTATTTTCCCAAACTGTCAGGAATCGGTTCAGTGTCACTATATCCTTAAAAAAACTTTGGTCAAAATCAAACATAAATTTAACCTTTTTGCGAAGGATTCTTTTTCTTTTCTTTTTTGCTTCTTCCAACAAAGTTTAAGTTTTTTTTTACCACAAAGGGCCGTTTAATTATTACGTTACACGCCGGGGTGGGGGGGAGGCAGCCGTAGGTGACGTCCGTGGTAAAGTCGCATACCTATACTCCCAGTAAAAAAAAAAAGTAATTTGAGCGAATTAACGTCTTTGAATTCTTCTGAATCTGTTCTGTTACAAACGTACATGAGCGCTTACGCACTGCCCAGACCTTGGGGGGGTAAAGTCTAGAGGGTAAAAAAAGTTTGTTCAGCAATTTTTCTGAAGCAACAGTAAAAGTTATTCATTTAAAGACTTTTGCACATATTTAAGTTATATTTAAAGAAAATTTCATGAAATTTTGGTCAAAAGATATAAAAAATGGAGCCCTTGCTAAGAGATTTTCCGTGACACCTTTGGAAAAAGATGCTTTGTGGTGCACAGGATAACTCCTGAACGGATCATCGGAAATTAAAAAAAACAAAAGATTTCGATAAATTAAATGAGTGTCTATAACACAATGGGCTGTTTACATTAAAAAAAAATTTTAATGGTTTTGGCAGTCAAAAAACTAAAAAATTCTATTTTTGGCCTAAAAAATCCGCCATTTTGTTTCTGTAAAATCGCAACGATATATCTGTGAAAAGTGTACACCAAATTTGGTGAAGATCGCTGCAACAGTTTTTGAAAGAGACTGTGCACCGATTTCAAAAATGTAGTTTTAGGCACGAAAAAAGTTCAACCGTAAACTGAGTCCTTTTCTTTCTTCGACGAAGGTCCTTTCTATGAATCACGAAAAGGGACTAAAGAAAAACCCGAAAGAGAGACAGAAAATAGCCTTTGACCATCTTCACAGTGGAAAAAGGCGGCCCTTGCTGCCTAGGTCTACTGTGCTCCACTCGAGGTCCACTTGGTTTCGCTCACATTTTGGACTTCGGCCCGGGGACAGTTTATATATACCAAGTTATGCCCATTTTCCCTTCTTTTTCCATTTTTTCTTCCACCTCTTGTATCTTTAGCAATTTTAAAGAAGGTGTTCTCAAAATTAGTATATGAATAGTGTAAATCTTGTATAGAAAATTGGCGTCAGCTACTTTGAGGTAAAATAATAACTTATTCTGCTATATACAATAATAAACAGACTCACGCTCTCAGCTTCTAATCATCTTAGAAGGTTGTACGAAAGCTAGAATCGTATTCTAAAAAAACCGCTTTATTTAAACATTTCCATTATTTATTTTTGTTAAAATTTATGTATTTCCGTTGAAATGTATTGGATATTTAGTACCGTGACGTATTTCAACTTTACTGATGCCACATGGGTTCTTCTCAAATTTTTCTTAGTTCAATGGCGTAGGCGTAAACGGTTAGGCTGCTTATAATAAAACTTCTGCTACAAGCAGGGTAACGGTCTACGACTCTACGCCTACGCCACTGGCCCACGAAAAATATGTGAAGACCCCATGTCCGTAAAATTGACATTCGTCGGTACCAAATATCCAACACATTTCAACGGAAATATATAAACTTTAACAGCAATAAATAATGGAAATTTTAAAGTAAAGCGATTTTGTTATTGAATTTTTTAGAATAATATTCAGCTTTATTACAACCTTCTACGATAACTAGAAGCTGAAATCGTGACACTTTTTATTATTGTTTGTAGCAGAAAAAGTTATTATTTTACCTCAAAGTAGCTGACGCCAATTTTTTACACAAGACTTACACTATTCATGTACTAATTTTAAGAACATCTGCTTTTAAATTGCTAAAGATACAAGAGGTGAAAGAAAAAATTGAAGAAGGAAAAATGGACATAACTTAGTATATATAAACATTTAAATAAAATGTTCCTTATTAATGTTGGAGTACACCTATAAAGGAGTATCTTTTCTCTCTCTTGAAAATTTTCGAAAAAATCACTTGCTGTAAAGAAAAACAGCTTTTTATTGTTCTGGTATTTCTTTAATCGATGTTTTTTCTAAATGTATCAATTTTATTCAAAAGTGACATAATAATTGTGTTCAAACAAATGCAAAAGATTTCACAAACAAAAATTAAAGAAATCTTTCAAAAATATTTCTAAGATTTCATAAAAATTTCGAACCATTTCAAAAAAGGACCCCACACCAAATACATTGAAAAAGGGTCTCTGTGGATTTTTCTGAATTTTGAATTTGTTGTAGATCGTGACATCCCCTATAAAAAGTTGTTATGCCCAAAAGTCGATAAATGGACAGTTTTTCGTTCGTATCGCATCAAAAGTCGCTTTTCGTGCACGCTAGAGTAGACGTACCGACACTCGAGAAATATTTGGCTCGACGCTCGGGGATCATGCCCAACTCAGTACCTCATTGATATACTGTACTTTAGGTGCCCCTGATCGATAATGTACGTGTTTGAAGGTCGAGAGAAGAATACTTTTTCATTGGTGTTGCGTCCAATGCCGCTTTTCGTGCATACTAAAGGATATTTACCGACACTCGAGGACCCTTTGGCGCCACGCTCAGAGAACATGCCCAATTATGTGCCTTATTGATATTTTGTACTTCAAGACCCCCTGATTGATAATCTACGTGACTAAACGTCGAGAGAAAAATAATTTTTCCTTGGCGCTGTGCCCAAAGTTGCTTTTCGAGAATACTAAAGGAGACATACGGAAACTCGAGGACGGTTTGGCGCCACGCTCAGGGATCATGCCTAATTAGGTGCCTCTTCGATATTCTGTAGTTTAGAACCCTCTGAATTATAATGTACATGTCTGAAGGTCGAGAGAAGAATACTTTTTCGTTGGTGCTGTGCCCAAAGTTGCTTTTCGTGTATATTAAAGGAGACATACCGACCCTCGAGGACTGTTTGACGCCACGCTCGGTAATCATGCCCAACTCGGTGCCTCATTGATATTTTGTACCTTAGCACCCCCTGATCGATAATATACGTGTCTGTACGTCGAGAGAAGAATACTTTTTCGTTAGTGCTGTGCCCAAAGCCGCTTTTCGTGCGTTCTAAAGGTGACATACCGACACTCGAGGACGGTTTGGCGCCACTTTCAGGCATCATGCCCAATTCTGTGCCTCTTTGATATTTTGTAATTTAGGACCCTCTAATCGATAATGTATATTTCTGAAGATCGAGAAAAGAATACTTTTTCGTTGGTGCTGTGCCCAAAGTTGCTTTTCGAGATTACTAAAGGAGAAATACCGAAACTCGAGGACTGTTTGCCGTCACGAACAGGGATCATGCACAATTCTGTGCCTCTTTGATATTTTTTAGTTTAGAACCCTCTGAATGATAATGTATATTTCTAAAGGTCGAGAGAAGAACACTTTTTCGTTGGTGCTGTGCCCAAAGTGGCTTTTCGAGAATACTAAAGGAGACGTACCGACACTCGAGGACTGTTTGATGCCACGCTCGGTGATCATGCCCAACTCGGTGCCTCATTGATATCTTGTACCTTAGCATCCCCTGATCGATAATATACGTGCCTGAACGTCGAGAGAAGAATACTTTTTCGTTGGTGCTGTGCCTAAAGTTGCTTTTCGAGAATAGTAAAGGAGACATACCGACACTCGAGGACTGTTTGGCGTCACGCTCAGGGATCATGCCCAACTGTGTGCCTAATTGATATTTTGTAGCTTAGGACCCTCTGATCGACAATATACGTGTCTGAACGTCGAGAGAAGAATACTTTTTCGTTGGTGCTGTGCCCAAAGTGGCTTTTCTAGAATACTAAAGGAGACGTACCGACACTCGAGGACTGTTTGACGCTACGCTCGGTGATCATGCTCAACTCTCTGCCTCTTTGATATCTTGTACCTTAGCACCCCCTGATCGATAATATACGTGACTGAACGTCGAGAAAAGAATACTTTTTCGTTGGTGCTATGTCCAAAGTTGCTTTTCGAGAATAGTAAAGGAGACATACCAACACTCAAGGACTGTTTGGCGTCACGCTCAGGGATCATGCCCAACTGTGTGCCTAATTGATATTTTGTAGCTTAGGATCCTCTGATCGATAATATACGTGTCTGAACTTCGAGAGAAGAATACTTTTTCGTTGGCGTTGCGTCCAAAGTCACTTTTCATGCATGCTGAAAGAGATATACGAACACTGGTCGATTTTTTGGCCTCACGCTCAGGGATCATGCCCAACTCAGTGCCTCACTGATATTTTGTACATTAGGACCCCTTGATCGATAATATATGTGTCTGAAGGTCGAGAGAAGAATAATTTTTGTTGGTGTTGCGTCAAAAGCCGCTTTTCGTGCATTCTAAAGGTGACATACTGACACTCGAGGACGGTTTGGCGCCACTTTCAGGCATCATGCCCAAATCTATGCCTTTGATATTTTGTAGGTTAGGACACTCTAATCGATAATGTATATTTCTGAAGGTCGAGAGAAGAATACTTTTTCGTTGTTGCTGTGCCCAAAGTTAATTTTCGAGATTACTAAAGGAGACATACCAAAACTCGAGGACTGTTTGTCGTCACGCACAGGGATCATGCCCAACTCTGTGCCGCATTGATATTTTGTACCTTAGGACCCCCTGATCGATAATATACGTGTCTGAACGTCGAGAGAAGAATAGTTTTTCGTTGGTGCTGTGCCCAAAGTGGCTTTTCGAGAATACAAAGGGAGACGTACCGACACTCGAGAACGGTCCGGCGCAATGCTCAGGGACCATGACCAACTCTCTACCTCTTTGATATTTTGTAGTTTAAGACGTTCTGATCGATAATGTACATGTCTGAAGTTCGAGAGAAGAATAATTTTTCGTTGGTGCTGTGCCCAATGTTGCTTTTCGTGCATACTATAGGAGATATACCGACACTCGAGGAGTATTTGGCGCTACGATCAGGGATCATGCCCAACTCGGTGCCTCACTGTTATTTTGTACTTTAGGACCCCCCTCAAAATGGTTCATGACAAAAGAATGTCAAAGCTACATTTCTAAACTGTCTTGCGTCAAAGATCGTCTGTGGGCCGCGTCAAGTATCGTGAGATTGAGTTGAGTGGAGCGATAGCGTATATTATGTTCATATTGTGCATATCCCATGTACCACAATACGCTTGCCACGTGTGCAAAAGTTCCCAAACTTCGAGCACCCGCTTGGTACGTACAATAATACGTCTGGCATTAGTCTTTCTTCGAGATTTGAGAGTCTGTGTATATCAGGTCAAGTTAGGTCCTTCGTACAATCAGGACAAGCTACAGGGGGAAGACGAAGAAGAGTTTCATTTGGAAGTCATGAGCGAACAACATCGGGACATCACATCAGAGCCGTGACTGATCAGATTTCGAGTTAATTCACGATTCAGAAACGCAAGTCGGCATGAACTTTGGATGCCTTATGAACCGACAGATGAGGATGAGCCTAACTGTGATGACGATGAGCCTAACTGTGATGACGATTTGATCGAAGGTAATTATCGCACTTGCAAAGCGGGCGCTCAAAGGTTGGAAACTTGTGCACACGTGGCAAGCGTATTGTGGTACATGGGATATACACGACATGAACATAATATACGCTATCCCTACACTCAACTGAATCACACGATACTTGATGCTGCTAACAGACCACAACAAGGAATTCCCAATCCAGAATAACTGCAGTGAGCGTGAGTATCGGAGAATGCCCACTCAGCGTTTGGCGAGACGGCATTTGACGCAAGACATATCAGAATCTGTTGCTTCTACAACCTTTTGTCATGAACATTTTCGATGGGGGGGGGGGCGTCCTAAAGTACGAAATATCAAAGAGCCAAACAGTTGGGCATAATCCCTGAGCGCAACGCCAAACTGTCCGCTAGTGTCGGTATGTGAAAAGCCACTTTAAGCACAGCACCAAGAAAGAAGAATTCTTCTCTCGATCTTCAGACATGTATATTATCGATCAGATAGTCCTAAACTACAAAATATCAAAGAGGCTCATAATTGGGCATGATCCCTGAGCGTGGCGCCAAACCGTCCTCGAGTGTCGGTATGACTCCTTTAGTATTCTCGAGAAGCCACTTTAGGCACAGCAACAACACAAAAGAATTCTTCTCTCGACCTTCAGACATGTATATTATCGATCAGAGGGTCCTAAACTACAAAATTTTAATCAGGCACAGAGTTGGCCATGATCCCTGATCGTGACGCCAGATAGTCCTCGAATATCGGTATGTCTCCTTTAGTATTCTCGAAAAGCAAATTTGGGCACAGCACCAACGAAAAAATATTCTTCTCTCGACCTTCAAACATGTATATTATCGATGACGGGGTCCTCAAGTACAAAATATCAATGAGGCACCGAGTTGTGCATGATCCCTGAGCGTGAAGCCAAACCGTCCTCGAGTGTCGGTATGTCTCCTTCAGGATTCTCGAAAAGCCACTTTGGGCACAGAAACAACAAAAAAGAATTCTTCTCTCGACCTTCAGATATGTATATTATCGATCAGAGAGTCCTAAACTACAAAATATCAATGAGGCACAGAGTCGGGCATGATCCCGGATCGTGACGCCAGCCATACCTCGAATGTCGGTATGTCTCCTTTAGTATTCTCGAAAAACAAATTTGGGCACAGCACCAACGAAAAAGTATTCTTCTCTCGACCTTCAGACCTGTACATTATCGATCAGAGGGTTCTAAACTACAAAATATCAATGAGGCACAGAGTTGGGCATGATCCCTGCGCGTGACCTAAGCAGTCCTCGAGTGACGGTATGTCTCCTTTAGTATTCTCGAAAAGCCACTTTGCGCACAGCAGATACAAACAGGAATTCTTATCTTGACCCTCAGACATTTATATCATCGATCATAGGGTCCTAAACAGTGATGGGTACGTTACTTTTTAAAAGGAACTAGTTACCGTTACCGTTACATCACAAAAAAAAAGTAACTAGATACCGTTACCGTTTCAAAATGTAACTATTAGTTAGTTACTTTTTTCGTTACTTTTATATTTTAGAAATATTAGTAATATTAGAAATATGTAGTAAGGAAAATAATATACAAAGCTTATTTTTATCTATATTCTTCATTTATTTTTAACATTACTAATTGTTCAAAAGTTTCGTCGTTCAATCTCCCTCTTCTCGAGCTCAATATTATTTCTTCTGTACTGAACAATCTTTCGCACGATGCGCTGTTTGGCATAGTGTTATTGAACTTGATGAACAATTTTTTTAGCATTGGAAAACTGTTCAGCATTAAAACTTTTTCATCACATGATTCAATGAATGCTCGTAGCTCTTCAGAGCCCAATTTCGAGTTATTTTTTTTCCTCAGTTTAAACATGAAGAAATTGTCCGTTTTATCATTGTTGGGTTTATTTTCAGTTTTAAGGCTTTGCTCTCCTTCATCAAGATCAATGGTTCAGACATCACTCAATAACAGTTTAATTGTTTTTTCTGCATCAATCCTTTGCGATTCACTTAGCCACTCAAATTTAAAAGCCGGATGTAAACAGCTTGCTGCTAATAAATCTTTGTTATCAAACAGTGTCTGAAATCTAAGAATTATATATTTTATTTGAGAAAATGTATAATAATATACAATGCAAATTTAAACATAAACTGTATATGCGGTTAATATATTAATTCAAGATTTGAAATACTACATTAGTTCACTGATTTTCAGAGCTCAGATTTCAATCAATTTGATGCATTTAAGGAAACGAATAAAAATAAATGAAGTATGATGTGTGATATATAGAAATAAGCAAATGAGTTATGATTGTTGAGAAAATAATACCTTTTCTTTATCCCAGAGCTAATGCTGTTTGCTAATGGAGCGCAGTATCTTAATCCTTCGGTTTTTAAAATTTCCATCTTGTTCTGTCCTTCGGAAATGACGGGTAAAAGATATTCCATGTACATCTCCTTTTCACCTTGCAAGATATCTAATGCTTGTGCCAAAGGCGCCATTACCTGATAAATAATAATATATACATTGTGTAATAAATAGACTAAATTTAGGAATAATTTTTAATTTGAGTAAGAAGTAATGCATTACCTTGCAATACACTCTCAAGAGCTGAAGTTCCTGAAGGGTCCATCTCGGAACGCCGCAAAAATCGAAACATTCATCAAATTTTTCCGTATCATATAACGTCAGTTTATTCACCTGATTGGTGGAGTCGAAAGTCGAGTTCCACCTAATGAAAAGTTTCTCGTAAACACTTCATGTTTAAAGAAAAAATATAACATGTAAGTTTATGATACCCGTCAAATTTAAATGCGTTTTCTTTGAAAAGCGGTTTTCTAAAATTCCAACTTCAAAAGTGCCTTGGTGACAGGTTTTTTGACATAAAGTGTTTATCTTGGGCTTAAAATGTCGGGAATTCACCCGGCTATATGGTCCTATACATAACTCCATACCAACAATAAGGGCCCTTTTTACGTGCACGCCCACGTATTAATTATTAAATATTATACACTGCAATTCGAGCAAAATTTTAGAACGCTATAGTAGACACACCTTGTTAGATTATGTGTTTTGAGATAAACCCCGAGGACACTTTTAATCTTATCAGCAGCCTGGGTTGATTGGTTTTGCTTACACCACTGTTTCGACAACTTAGAAAATGTGCTGCGAGATAATTTTTTAAACTGCACATCTTCTAGAGCTGTTTCTGTGTCCTTGACTGCTACAAGGTTAAAAGTGTGACTTCCGCATCTGTAATGCGGAGGAAGCGTCATAAGATTTAGATTTTCATCATTGTCAGACGAATCCAGGATGTCAGATACAGAATGATATTCGATTTCCAAATCGTCATCTTCGCCGTCCATTCCTAATTCCTGAAACATTCTAAAAAAAAAAGATTTCTATGAGTACACTCGAATCGAATTTGAATCATTAATCGACATCTGTCATTTTACGTTTTTAAATTACAGTTTAAAATATAAATTTTGTCATTTGTGTTTTCAAAATAAACTTGAAAGAAGATATATTAATATAGTTTGGAAGATTAATAAGAAAAGACATTCATACTTCAAATTAAATTTAAGGTTAACAATAATTTTAGTGACATTTTCAAATAATCAAATATTTATTTTGGTATTATTTTGATATACACTTTAATTAGAATTGTATATGGAGTTACTTGATGAATCGGTATTATCCGTGATTTTGCTAAAATTGACTTATTGTTGATTAAATTACAAATTAAAAATACCGACTTCAAACTGACAACTAAAATGACATGTGAACCGTTCTGACACAGATGTATTCATACATATTAAACGTTCCATTGGTGGGGACCCCTCTTGCGCTCGTTATAGTGAGATTTTTGGTTCCCGAGCTGCTTGTTATAGCGAGATTCGAGTGTATTTAAAAAATTAATAATTGTGACTTAGAAATTCAACAAAGTACATCAAAAGTACACATTTTAAAAATAAACCATCTTACTTGAAAGCCTTTTGCGAAATTTGATCCGTTATCAGTGGTCATACCCGAAACTTTGTTCTGAATGTGGAACTCGTGTAACATAGAACTGATCTCCTTTGTCAATACGTCGTAAGTGTGCCTTCCAAGGACTCTTTTGCATGCTAATGCAGCAGATTTTCGTTCTAGCGTTTCGGGATCTATCCAATGTACAGTCATTCCCAGGAAGCTTCCATAAAAGTTCATTTCTTAATTTTTTATTTTCCCTCCGAAGTCTATCAATTATATATAGTTCAGTTCATAACTTTCATATAATCGGTAGGTTAATATGTGATTGCATATTTTTATGACGCATAATAACTCGAAATCAAGTGTCAGAGCAGAATATTATTGCAAAGAAAGTTTCAGGTTCTATTAATTTAATATTCATGATTAAAAGTGAAAAAGAATAATATTGAAATAAATGAATCTTGAAATATTTATTACATTACTCAATTAAAACAGGGTTATTACCTCTTTGCCTTACTCCACAAATCTGCGGTAGTTGCTACATTTGGAATTTTGGCCAGCTTTTTTTGAAGGTCTGTACACATGTCGTTTACTAATTCTTTAATTTGTTTACCAAGTGTTTCCTTTGGCATTACTGACACATTTTTTGGTAATCCCAAACTAATCAAATTGACGAAACTTGGTTTATCAACAACAGAAAGTGGAGCGCATTCCTCGGCAACATAATTTATTATGGCACTATCTACTGCACCTTGCATTATCGCCTTGCTATACCCAGTACCCTTCCGCTGCAAGGAGTCCAAAGTAGTCTGCTGTTTTGATGGGGGTTCTTCTAAAATTTGAGAATCTTCATTTTTACGTTTATTTGTTTTTTTGTGATTTTTTAGAGCTTCTTCTAAATCATGCAATTTATGCAAATTTTTGTGCTAGGGAAAATAGAGGTAAAAATAAATGCTCATATTTCTTAACATTAATATTATAAACTGCATGCGTGAGTACTTAAAATTCACAAAATGAAAAACTAATAAAATTACCTGTAATAGCATTTTTTCATCAAAGAACTAAAGTTAACCCTTAAATACATAATGGTGCCATCTGTCAACCCTCCAATATTTAGCTTAAAATATTTATTTATGTTCAAATAAAAGTGCTAGTAGAAGGTTAAATCAAATAATTAATTAACATATTTAAAAAATTTAATTTTGAGAATATTTTTGCTATTTTTCTATTCACGTATACAGCTCATCGTTACCAAAAAAAAAGTAACTAGTTACTTTTAACTAGTTACTTCCCATCACTGGAAATGATAAACACCATTCAAACAGTGCAACATACCTTAATTACTCAGGAAAGAATCACCTTTTTCACATAATCAATGATGACTTTACTCTACCAAAAGAAGGTATAATTGTTCATTCTTCAATAAATTCAATAGGTATTCACTAACTACAAAATTATTTAATTTTAGAAAATAAAAAACTACCGCTACATGATGACGGAGAATACATCTCACAAAACTCAAGTTTAGTTTGTCAAATTAAAATAGAAGAAAATAATCAAGACGTTTGGATAGAAAATCAAGAAGGAATATCGGACGGTATCTACCGAATAAAAAATAACAAAATAACTTTACCAATATTTAATTATAATATGAAACCCATAGAAGTACCAAAAACTATAAATTACGAAAAAATAATGACTATTGAATCAAGGGATCAGATTTATAGTTCTAAGAAAGAAAACAGAATATGATCAGAAAGACTAATCGAACCATTAAAAATTTCTAAACTAGATCAGATTGAAAATCGAACCAGAGAGGAAATAAAAAAAGTATTAGTCAAATACAATTGAATATTTATGTTAGAAACAGACCCACTACCGTGCGCAACATTCACTGAGTACAAGATCACTTTAGACACCGACCAAGACGCGTATCCTCTCCCAGTGATAGATGATATGCTAGTTTATTTAGGTCAAACTAAATTCTTCTCTGCATTTGACATGAGAGCTGGTTTCCACCAGATTCCGATGGAAGAGAAATCAAAAAAATATACAGCTTTTCCTACCTCACAAGGACACTTTGAATATAATAGGATGCCCTTTTGATTGAAGAACGCCCCAGCCACCTTCCAACGTATGATGGATAATGCGTTTAGAGGACTTGTAGGCGAGAAATGCTTTTATCTACATTGATGATATAGTAGTATTCGGTAAAACACTAGATGAACATAACAAGAATTCAATTGATGTTTTTGAAAGAATTACAAAATTAGGACTACCACTGGAACCATCTAAATGTGAATACCTCAGACCGTAATTAGAATATTTAGGTAATTTAACGACAAAATATGGAGTTAAACCTAACCTAGCAAAAAAAGAAGCTGTAAAAAACTTTAAAACTCCAACTACAGTTAAAACAATACAATCATTTTTAGGACTCGCTGGATACTATAGAAAATTTATAAAAAAATGTATCCACCATAGCTGAACCTTTGACCGTTTCAATACGAAAAGAAGTAATATATTCGATTAGACACCTAGATGCCAAGAAAGCTTTGAAAAATTGAAAGAACTTTTATGCAATGCGCTAGTACTACGATTTCCAAATTTCGAAGATGAATTTACTCTTACAACCGACGCATCAAATCTTGGTTTAGAAACTGTATTGTCACAAAAAGGACACCCATGCCTTTTCATATCTAGGAAACTTAACAAAGCAGAAGAAAATTATAGCACTAGCGAAAAAGAGCTTTTAGCAAATGTTTGGGCAGTGAAAAGATTGAGACAGAGTCTACTAGGAAATTCCTTCAAAATTCAAACGGATCATAAAGCTTTAGTTTGGCTTTAAAAGGTAAAAGACCCTAGTTCAAGATTACTTCGATGGAGATTAAGACTCAAAGATTATAAGCATGAGATAGTATACGTAAAAGGAAAATAAAATAAAGCAGCTGATTTTCTTTCAAGAATGTTCCCACTTCAAGATCAAGAAAAAGTTAATGATTCAGGTACCACGGTGTCATTAGACAGTAGTGATTCTGATGCTGAAAGTGATAGTAAAGAACCCGCACTGAAAAAATCTGTGATTACCGAACAAAGAGTATTAAGAGATAGAGAAAAAGTAAAAATTAGGGAACCATCAAAAGAAGAAGAAGAGGAAGAAGATAATCAACTATATGAAGGATTTTTAGAATGGAAAGAAAACCCAGTAACAAACAATAGAGTTAAAACTAAACCAAACGCTGAAGGTAAACTTTGGAAATCAATAAACAAATCAGACATGCCAGATTATAATGAGGAAAACTGGATACGTTACTTAGGATTATTAATAACAGAATTTAGAGATAGGGGACTGACAATAGTAAGATTTATTTTCAGTGACCCAACCTTTACACCGTTGAAAAAGGAAACTCTTTTGGAAATATTACAATACTTATCTAGTTATTACCCCGAAATAGGATTCCATATATGTTTTAATAAAACCAGTGAATTAACTAAAGAAGAACGGAAAACCATCATTAAAGAAGCTCACGCTAACCACCTTGGAGAGAAAAATACAATTCAAAAGTCAAGAGAAATTTGCGAATGGAAGAATATGAATGAAGAAATTCAGAAATACGTAAAAGCATGCCCTGTTTGCCAATTCCAAAAGACAACAAAAGTCACTAATCAAGCACAATCAATAATTCCAGACACACCTATTAACCCTAACGAAAAAATCGCTTTAGACGTTTTTGGTCCCTTGCCAGAAACAAAACTAGGAAACAAATACATCTTAAGTATTCAAGACATATTAACAAAGTATACAGTTCTAGTACCTATATAAAACGAAACCGCAGAAACTATAATTGGCAGTATGATTGATCATTATATATGTATATACATTCTGAGTCCCTAAAACGATACTCGCCGACCGAGGAACAAACTTCTTATCGGAATTAATGCAACAATTTGAAGATGCATTAAATATCAAGCACATAGATTAAAACATCAATGGAAGATAATGGTAAACAATGGGATACAAATTTGAAATTTATCACATTCGTGATTAGTACAATGAGAAATACAAGTACAGGCTTTTCACCTTTCGAGATGAACTTCGGAAGAGGTCCTAATATCCCATCAGCAATACCAAGATCACTAACTCTTACTTATGCCGATTTAATGAAGAAATGGAAACTCAAACACGATAAAATCATTAGGAAAGCTAAAGAAAGAATAAGAATTGTACAAGAGAATACCAATAAGCGTTTAGATAAAAATACAGTAAAAAGCCATTCAGTTTACAAAATAAGAGATCAAGTCAATTGGAAAAATATTAAAAAACAGAATAAATTAGTCCCAAGCTGGAAAAGTCCAGGAATTTTTACAGGAATTACAACGAATAATAATTTGAAAATATAATGATTCCGTTATCATGGATGTTGATAACTACAACACAAGCAAACTACGCCATCAAGACATTTATGGAAACATTTACATTGAGGAAATTAGCAAAGCTTACTTATATGGCGATAATTGGAAACTAATTATAGGAATAAATTTGACCACAACCGAAAGTAGATTTCAAACCATAGAACAAACAATTGACTCAATAGAAAAGACATGCGAAAATGAATTCACAGCGAAAAATAAAATAAGCTTAATAAAACATAGACGTAATAGATTAATAAACAAAATTACAATTTTACATTAGTTACTTGGAAAACAAAGACATAAAAGAGGGCTGGCTAATTTTATAGGGTGATATTTTTAAAACCATTTTTTGGAACCCTGAATGAATCAGATTTAAACCAAATTAATTCAGAATTTGATCAATTATATACTGACAATGAGAATATAGTTTCCGTTTTAAATAAAAAAACGAAAATACTCAAAATAGTACCGTAAGTAAAATATACTCAAAAATACCTATTCGTAGGGTAATGGAAATTACAGAAGAAAAGATATGGGAAGTCCAAAGTGGATTTATGCCGGGAAGATACTGCATAGATCAGATATTTAGCTTAAGACAGATCACAGGAAAAAGCTTAAGAGTAGGAAAGAAAGTTTTCTGTGCATTGATTGACCTAGAAAACGCATTTGACAAGGTAAATAGAAGTAAACTTCGGGAAGTCCTTAAAGAGTACGGAGTCCATGGATGGCTCCTACAAACAATACAAACAATATATGCAGGCAGTAAAGCGAGTGTAAGGGTTAATGGAGAACTGAGTGATGGTTCGATATTATGCAGGGTGTTAGACAAGGATGCCTTATGTCCTCATGTCCTTATGTTGAATAAACTTAATACAAGCATGACGAACATGGGCCTCAAAATTAACGTAAATAAAACAAAGGTAATGGTGTTTGAAGGAAAAAGTGAGAAAACAATGTGCA
>JAABKJ010004832.1:0-23824 GCA_011634705.1 Andricus grossulariae
GACGCTACGCTTGCATGTATTCTCCTAGATGGGAAAGTGGTGGGGGCCGAAAAATCCCACGTTCTGGAGACACTGCTATGTGCAATACATACTTGCGCGCGCAGTGCACTCGACGCGCGATCGCGCTTCCAGTGGCATATTAAAGAATTTATGTTACCAGACATCATAACGGAAAAACTTTAACCAGAAAATTTCAACCAGAAGTAATTAACTAAAATTTTCTAGGCACATTAATCATATTTTCTGATTACAATAACTAGAAATTTTTTAATCAGGCGCATCTAGTAACTTTAATCAGAACTTTTTTTTGAGTGGGGGTTATCGGATTATCTATTTATTGGGTATTGTATCTTGACAGCCAAAAATGTGAGCACACATATAATGACCTTAGTTTTTTAGTTCATTCCACAAAAAAGTAATATTTATCATGGAAAAATGATCAAACTGTGAATTTGTTTATAATTGTTGTTTAAATAATCAACAGTTTTTGTTAATGTGCATTTGCTTTAACAAATATTTTAAAGTTGAAATAATTATAGGTTCTTGTGCGTTGGCAAAGTTTCATGGCAAAAAGTCATTGGCAGTACATTTTTAGTCTATTTCGCTGTTAAAATGGATCCTACTCATAGAAAAATGGTAAAAGTAAACAATTCTGTGATATGCTGGGTGTAGACGAATGTAATTTAACAGCCTCTTCTCCTTCTTTAAGTCCTCCATCTGTAATCTGAATAACCGGTGTAAGTACTGTAGTAAATTTTGCAACGTCTTGGTTTATAAAAATAAGAGTCGTCTCAATATCAATGAGCGACGTATCTTCTGGAACACCTGCATTAATCTTACTTGACTTTTCATGTGTAAGTCCTTATGATAAGGGACCAGACCTGGCCTGATACGCGTGGATGAATGCAACGGATATTCAAAATGATTAAATATCACTCAGTGGTACATGCCTCAAACGTGTTCTATTTGAGAATTCGTGTTCGTGACAGTCTTTGTGTACGGAGCATGAAACTCGCTTTATACTTCGACAGTCTACACCACTGATACTCATTTTCTGTGATATTATTTGGAAGAAATTGTAAGTTCCAATGCGTGGCTCGATCACAAGAATATCTCCAATCACGCACGAAGTCTGTGAACTTGGCCGTTATTCTGAGTAAGGTGAAACAGGAATTTTATCCGTTTTCAGTCATGAATAGTATTTTGGTCGTATACAAAGACACCCTGAACATTCCGTGATGATATACACCCACCTCGCACCCTCTTAAAACAACCCTTATGTGTCAATTGATGTACCCGTACTTTTTTGTTAAGGTTACAATCTTTAAAGAGTTCCGGGTCGGAAACTGGATCGAAAATAGTTTTTAGGGCCACCAACGAACAAACCTTGGATTTGCACCATATGGAGACGATCTAAACTACACCCCTTGTTTGTGCTTTTTTTCTTTTTTGAACTTTGTATTTTTTTATTGTTGTATTTTTGTATTTTATATATTTGTTGTATTTTTTATTTCTTCAATGCATTCGCACCGGAACAACTTGCAACGAGAATGAATATGCACGAAAAACAGGATGGGCTATTGGTACTGAAGCCAGTTTGTCCCCATTATGAAGGGTATCTTTTAAACTTAGTTTGGCTGAATCAATGAACAACCTGAATTGGCTTGCATCATAATTTGAATGTCCTATAGCCTCCATTAGCTTAGACGCATTCATAGAGTACATCAGTGAATCTGTTTGTTCAAAGAATAGAATAAACTCATCTTCTCGAAGTCTGTACCAAGAACATGTGATATCTGGAGCCAACAAATTATTTTCCCGAAGCCATGATGCAAGTAAATCTGCCTCTTGCTTGGACAAATATAAGTCCCTAACTAGATCGTTTAATGAACACTGAGAAAGAGGTTGCGGTTTCACGCCATCCGTTGGGAGAAATTCATCATCTTGGACTTCTGAAGCAATGATAGGTTCATTATCACTTCTAGAAGGTTCATCCGATCAAAAATCATCAAATTTTACATCTTCAGGTCCCACGTTCTCCAGTGAAATCATTTGAATTGGTGAAGGTGGCACAGGAAAATCGGGCCCATGGGAGGTAGGTGTAGTTACCGAAGGAACTTCTCGGTATGTAATCGTCACCCAATTTTTAGCATTGTATTCGCAGACTTTGCTTAAACAAAAGTAACAGTCTTCATGTTCAACGTGAGGTTCATGCCACATCATCGGAGAACCGAATGGCATACCCTTACGATTTCCACGCTTCTATTGAAGCATTTTAGAATAAGCGCGCGTATTGCGGCCAATAACGTGACTTCTCCCTTCGATACGCAACGCTTGCGCAGTTGAAAAAGTCGTAGTCTGTTACTGACCACCACGTTACGTTACGTTACACTTTCCACTTCCGTGTTAACCTGGTTTATGTTGGTGGAGCGAGGAGTGGGGAATTTCCGGGAATGTCCCGATAGGGGATGAGAAATGTCACGGTTTTCTCTCTTTGGCATATGGTCACCCTAGTCACACAGCCAGTCATACATACCTTGTGTGGAGCCCATGATTTATCTCAGTGTAACTTAGTAATCTTCTATGCATTTTGCAGATATTGGTAGTCTGGAATACGAACAAATGACTGTTAAACTGAATGATTGAGACGAAACAAAAGACGACAGGGAAGCAGTTGAAAAAATTACTGACTGAACAGACAATTCAGAATGACGAATTGACGATCGCTGAGAACGAGTGGATTTAGCTCCTAAATCAAATGAAAACAAATATATGACGAACTGAATTATTCAGATAAAAGGAGAGGCAACATAGGAGCAGCCATACAGTTGACTGAATAACCAAACAATTTGGAATGACCACTGATGCGTCAATGACTTGTGTCAAATAAGGTATGCGAACAAATGACTTTAATATTGCGAGACTCAGGCAAGACAAAAGACGACCGCAAAACCGGCCAACAAATAACTGACGAATCAGACTACTCGGAATAACAAATGATCGCAGAGTATTGCTTAGTTGCATGAGTTTGCTTCTCTAACAAAGATCTTCTTACTATCACTTCAGAGTCGACATAAGGGTTTTTTCAATGGGGTACAATGTATGTTTATCCATTAAAAGGTATTTGGTGGTGCACATATAGATAGATTTGATTCAAATTCTTAACTGGTAACTTTTTAGGAATTCTATCCTGTCCCAAATAGAGGTACGGTACATTCATGAACCTAAGGGTTGAATCCAAAGTGTGCAATGTTAGTATATTTAGCCATGGGTCATTCACCATTGTCCTTACAATTAGCCTTGATTCGAATTTCCAACGAGGAAATTCAAAAACTTTATCTCCTCCCAAACTGAAATGGGTTCAATCTATTTACTCGAGGGTTGTTTTGAAGGGGTGCTGTGTGGATCATCCCATTCAAGGGGTGGTGAATGCTGTTACTTTTGTTGATCCGTATATAAAATGTGAGCCGAAACCATTTGTTTTATTTTTAGACTTCAGAAACTGAGATGAGGTTAATTATTCAACTTAAGGGTTGTTTTTATGGAGTTCAATATACGCCGATCCATCTACAAGGCACCCAGGGCTCCAAGTTCAGATGCAGTTAAACTTCGGTTTATTGGAGTCGAAAGGGCCCTTAAGAGCAGTTGTTACTGTTACGGTTACAAGAAACACATTATATTTCTTGATTAGTAAACATTACATTTCTTTTTTCTGTGTGATAAAGTGGGTTGGACAGGAGTAACACAGAAGAGTGATTTCGAAAGGAAACAGTTCATTTTCCTGGTAACCAATAATATAATTGAGTAAAGGTTCAGAAAATTCGAGGTCAAACATTTTCGGAGGTTAACCCGAAAGAAGGGTGGGCATTCGCCCCACTCAATGAAGTGAACTGAACGTGAAAACGATGGCATACTCGACATGCCGGGCACTCAACCGCCATTTTATACAACTCTTGGACGGCGTGGCCAAAGTGACTATTCCGCCGACTCGACACAAACGAATTTTAGGAAAATGACAGGTGCATGCATTCCATCCCTGTCCAGTTGAATTTTACTTTACTTTACCTCCACATTTTTTTTATAACGGGCACAATTGGAGCAGTTTACAGGAAGGATCCAGGTTCTCCACACCTGTAACAAAAGGCCGTTAGTGGCCACCGGATTCTTCACAATACCAGCACCCAAACCGCGCTATGGTGCGGAGAAACTGGACTGTCGGCGGATTAACGTTTCGGGGTGTCGGGACGGCCAGCGATAGTATTGAGCAGATCTGGGGTTTTGGGGTAGAAGTGTCCTGGGATGGAGAGGAAGGGGAAGCTTGGAAGTAGAGGCAGAAGGTACTAGTTAACGAGTTCTGGGTGGGAAGGAAGTTTCGGTCGCAATCGTGTTGGAGGTCATAGGAGGATTTGGGTCGCGACGGTCTTATATTTCCTTTCGGGAGGGTCGGGGTCTCAATCTCGAAGGTCTTCCTCTTCCGTTCTTTGAAGTAAGTTTGGGTGCTCCTGGTCTCGAGGTCGGAGGGGCCCCAGGGTACCAAGTCGAACTTTCTCATTGTTACTTATACCAGTTCCTCGTCAGTTGACCAATCTCTGATTATGGACGTTGCGGGGATTCTGAAGCTGGTCGAGCAGCCCGATGTGATTCGAGCAATGCGGGAAAGAAGCCAGGCTTTTTATCTTCAAATTCTTCAATGAGATCTGCGTACTAATGAAGATATCGAAGGGGAAGGAAACGAAAGATTTCAAATCTTTCAAGTGTGATTTACCAATGAACTTATCGTAGAGGTCCGAAAGATCATAGACAGTGAGGGATAACACTTACGAGACTCAATAGGGGCCGGTGTATCTGGGGCATAGTTTCGCGGAAATATTTTTGATTTTGGAGGAAAGAGCTCGAGATCGGGATAGGATAAAATTTCCTTTATGGAACCTTATTTGCCTGCGTCTGAGATTATAATACTTATATTGTTCTATTATATGCATGTAAATTAATAAGCCTTTAAAGCCTCCATTCTCAGTTTAATTGAAACAATAATACGGTAATATTGTAAAGCTTGTAAATAGACCACATCACCTAGAAAAACATGACGAACTTACAAGCTACTGCCTCTGAATGGAAAGACATGAATTATTCACTAGCTTCATCTATGCAACCTTACATTATTTACGTTAAAAATAATCTTTTTAGAATTTATGTGTAAAAAGATATTAATTTCGTGAAGAATTGAGCTTGATGAAGTTAAAACTGTGAACTGATATTCTCAGAAAGCCTTATTTTTCCAAATTATTGTTTTATAAAAAAATAACATGAGGATAAATACAAAAAAAAATATGTTTTTGACTTTCTTGTTTATTTAATATTGAGAATTATTTTTTATTAAACTAGCAGATTCAATCGCGCGACATGCGCGCGTGTAGTTCTTCGATTTGAGTGGAAAATAATTTCCATTACAAAATAAAATTTTCAAATTAAAATTTATTATTCGGGTTTATTTGTTTTTAAGATTATACAAATATAATTTCCCTAGGTTCCTTCAGAAAATTAAAAAAGACTTTTGAAAATTTCATATATGTCGAAAACATATCTTGAAAATGCCTTATAAAGTTTCTTTATTTTACAGGATTTTACAAAATTTTAGGAAAAATTTCGCTGAACTTAAAAAATATTTAAATCTTCTGTAAGTGTGAAAGAAATTTAGAGATATTTTATGAATTCTCAGAAACCTTCAAAAGTTTTCAAATATTTTTATTCTCTTCAAATCTTCTATCATTCCTAGATATCTTTTAGATTTTAGAAGATTTTGTAAAAAATAAGCTTTTCAAGAATTTTCAAATTTTTTAAGCGAATAACAAAAAATTCTTAATATTCATGGGAAAATGTCAAGTGATTTGTTACTTTGAGAAATTAATTATAAATACAAAATTGGAAAACATTTCAAACCATTCAAAATGATTCCCTTAAATGTTGAAAAGACTGTAGAATGTTTTAAAGAAAAAATTTTCAATTTGGAAGACTAAACAATTTTAGAATAAATTTCAGCAATTTTTTTAATTTGGAAAGATTTTTCAAAATTTTAGTAATAATTCGAGGAAATTTAAAATATATGTTTAAAAATGCATGCGGTTTGGTAGCAATTACATGTTTCCTGTTTAAAATGAGACTTGCTTTAAAATAAAATATTTTTTGTTCAAATATAAACAATTGCATTTTTTGTTCATAATTCAACTTTCCTGGTTGAAAATGTGTGCTTTATTCAGAAAGTTATTCTTGGTCTTCTTATTTTTTAGATAAATTCAAGTGTTTTTTATATAAACCTAAAATCTTTTTTTTTTTCTTGTTGAAATATCAAATATTACATTTTTCAATGAGAATTTTTTTTCTGGATGAGAGTGCAATTGGTTGAAAATTAATCTCTTTTGGTTGATGACTCAACTTTTTCGATAGAAAATTGTCTTTTTGGATGATTTGAATTGTTTTGGATCTAAAATTGAAATATTTTTCGGTTGAAAATTGGACCTTTTGGCTGTAGATTAATTTTTTTTTTGAAATTATTATTTGAAGTTTTAGAAATTTGCAAAAATCTTTTTAAATTTTGTCAAGTATCTTAGCAAAATTATATTTATGCAGACTTAAAAATAAATAAACAAGTTAGCTAAAAAAATAAATATTTAGGGGTAATTCTTATTTTTATTCAAAATTGTTTGTCCACACGAATTGAAAAGGTAAACGAGCACATAGCGCGCGATTGATGACTTTAGTTAACCTAAGTAATTAATTTCAGATACAACATTTTTTTTTTAGATTTTCATGATGATTCAGCCAATGTTCCTGATTATGCTTATCCCAAAACTATTGAGCGATCCAAAGACCTGAAAGGTAAATTTTTCGAGGCAAAGAATATTTTTTTAAATTTTAGTAAGATATTTAAAACATAAAATTTATTTTACAGGAAATAGGAGAACTCTTTTATAGAAATTTCATATTTTCGGGTTGAAAATTCGACTTCTTTTTTTTAGTGAAAATTCTTCTTTTGGCTTGAAAGTTCAAGAATTTGCATTTACTTTTTTTTCTTGACTGATACTTCATTTGTTGAAAATTTTTCTTTTTGGTTGGAACGTTCATCTCTTTATTTAAAGGTTGAACAATTTAAAAAAAAATCATTGTTTTTATTGAAGATTTACCATTTTAGCTGAAAATTCATCTCTTTGATTGAAAATTCTTTTTTTTCTTTGGTTGAAAATTAAACTTTTTAACTAAAAATTTAACTATTTCGGATGAATATTTGTCGCTTTAGTTAAAAATTTATCTCCTCAATAGAAAATCCATTTTAAAAAATAAAAATCAATGTTTCAAACTAAAACCTTAACTACTCCAATCGCAGATTCATTATTTTCGTTCAAACCTCATCTCTTTGATTGAAAGTTATTTTGTCGAAAATTTTTATTTTTAATTTAAAGTTTGACTGCTTGCGTAAAAGTTGAATTTATTTGTTCAAAAATTGTTTTCTTGTTGTAGATCCATCTCTTTGGACGAAAAGTATTTTTTTTTGAAGTAATGTTTTAAGATTTAAATGTTTTACAGAAAATGCGTATTTTGCCTTAAAAGTTCAACAATTTTAATGAACTTTTGTATCTTTTTTGACTAAATTATCTTTATTTGTTGAAAATTTGTCGCTTTGGTTGAAAAATTCATAATTTTAGTTAAAAGTTCAGCTTTTCGTTTAAAAATTCTTGTATTTTGTTGTAGTTTTCTCTTTTTTGGTACAAAATCAACCTTCTTGGTTGAAAATTCGTTTTTATTTACTTTGAATTTTATCTTTTTTGGTAGAAATTTTGTCTTTCTTGATTAGCAATTAACTTTTTCGTTTTAGCTTCCACTTTTTGGGTTTAAAAGTCAACTTTATTCTAAAACATTCGAATTTTGAGCCTGAAAATTCAATTGACTATTTGGTTTTATTGAATATTCATACTTTTTGAATAAAAATTCATCTTGTACGGTATAAAACTAATCTTTTATTATTAAAATAAGTAAATTTTAAAATTGTATTCTCTAATAGTGTTACACTATTTATAAAATATTTGTTGGCAAAGGGATGCCACAGAATTTAAGGACTAAAAATGACATTTTTGTCGAAAATGATGCAAGATATGAATAATAGTTCAAAACTTGTCCTTTTCCTGAAATATATCAAGTCATACCCTTGCCTGATTTATATCTTATATATTTTAGAAAAGTTGTCCAAAAAATAGAAAAAAAATGATCAAAATGTAGCAGAATAGCACTTATTTTAAGGAACTACAACGTTTTATTTTCAAAAACATTTGGCTTTAGTTCAGAAATAATAAGCAAAAAGTAATGAGCTTTTAGTACGAGGCGGATCAAAATGGGATTTTATCTATTTTGCGGATTGATATCGGGCCTAAAAGTAGCTGGTATGTTGAATTTTATTTTTGTAATTCTTTCTAGTTTTTTGTTGTTACCTCATATAGATAAGAACTCACTTGAACGCCCCAGCTATGCTAACAATATTTCAATCATCTAGAACTCTGATTTTTTAAGAAAGCATTATAAACACGAAAATAAGTATTGCGTTCTTTCCTTCAAAAGATTAAGTAAGTTTATTTTTAAAACATTCCTACATCAAACTGCAAAGTTATTACAATATCATATCTAAATATTTAAAAGACAATTAAAAGTCTTCCTATTCAACTGTATATCTAATATTCTGTTAATTTATATAATTTTTATAAGCAAATCAATTTCAGTGCATCTTTCTGACTTTATATTCCCCCGAGAAAAGACTCTACTGATTCTACACCCCTGCGGCTGCACCCGTCTTTCAAAATATCAGTACTAGTATTCACCTACAATTTTTTTGTTGTCAACTTAATTTCCTAAATTTAAATTTTTCTGTAGCACACAAGGAAAATCGCAGCAAAACCCGTGTATAGTACTTCTTATTACTAGTTCTGGCCAAGACAGTCTATGGATCCACCGAGCATGCTAACCACTGGACCACAGATGCCGGTTTGAAATGATGAATTGCATTTGTCAGTGTATTCCTGATGGTCCTCCTGCATAAAGGTGGTATGCGTGATTGTAACTTGTACGGTATCCATCCTCGACATTTTCAACTCGTTCTGCCTCTGAGCCTGAACCAATTCTTAAATATGCTTCGGCTTCCCTTGTTTTATCATATGCATATGCGCTTGCTGCATCGTGTGCTTCGTTGTCCATGTGATTGTTACGTACGTGAAACAGTGCATGAGCCTTATCATGCGCGAGAACAAGTGGCAAACTACGGCCCACACCCAACCTCGCTAATTCAGAAAATTCCAGAGTATACCACTTATTTTCTATTGTGTGAAATACGGCCAGTAAATATGGATCGCGATATAATCGACCTAGGGGTTCAATTTCTTCATCCCCTGTATTACGGACTCCCTTGGTATATCCAAAGATGACATTACCCCTTTTTAAGTAAACTGGAGCTTGTTTACACATATTTATACCATTGAGCTTTTTGAATCCAGGGATGTTTTCAACTTGATCATGTCGTAATTGTCTGATATCAGGAAAATGGTAATTGTTGGATGCAGGAAATAAACTTATCAAGTTAGTCGGTAACGGAAGATGAGGTTCGTCTGGTAGTGAACTTATTAATTCTGTAAGAATAAATAGAAACAGGGTGATTTAAATATTTACAATAGATAGAATATAAATTGTAGCGTATTCCAAAGTTTAAAAATTTCTTACACTTAGTTCGTTTTTTGCAACATAGTTTTGGAGCACCAATAATTACCCAGGTGGAAATTGTCCAGTACTGGCTTGTAATGCGCAAAGAAGATTAAGTCCGTTTAAATATCTTAAAATCCCTTAAAATCACTGGCAATTTTTAAAATATTTTTAAATCCTTGAAATCGTCTGAAGTCTCCAAAATCCCATAAAAATCGCTTAAAAAAATTTTTAATCCTTTGAATCCCTTAAAATCGTTGCAAGTCCCTTAAAATCTTCGAATTTCGATTAAATTCTCCTGATATCTTTAGAAGTTCGTAAAAATACTTTTGTATTTCTTGAAATTCTTGTAAAGTCGTTCAAATTCGTGGATCCTTTTCGAAATTTAGTCAAAATTTTCCCAGGAATCTATTATTTTCGAATCTTTTCTCAACTTCTAAATATCTTTTACACTTACTCGAATTTGTTCGAAAATTATTTAATTGTGCAAAATTGTACAATTTTTCTTTAAGATCTTGTGTATTGTTTTTCGAAATTTCAGGAAACGTTTTTAAATCGTTTCCAATTTTCGCTTAGAATTCATTTTTCAAAATAAAAAATTATTTGAAATTCTCGCATGAATTTTAGGAAGATTGTATAATTTTCTGGAAACCTTTCAAAATTATCAAAAAGCTTCTAAATTTGTTTTAGAAATCTTCAAAAATCTACTATTTGTTTAAAGTTTTTTTAATATTTTGAAATATTTTTCAATTTTCTTTTGGAGTTCATTTGTCAAAATAAGAATATATCTTAAATTGTCCAATGAATCTGAAGTATATTTTGTTTAAAATATTTAAACACCTTCCCAAGATTCCAATTATTTTCGAATCTTTTGAAAACTACTAACACTTCAAAATATCTCTTGAAATAATTCAGTTCAATTAAAATGTTCTCTTATGTCATTAGCGTTTAGGAACATGTAAAGATAAATTTTATCATGAGATAAAATTATTTACTTGAAAGTTTTTATTTAAAAAATTGATGATGCTGGAGTTCATAATCTTTTTCAAGAAATAAACAAACAGGAAACGAAGCGATGGTGTAACATTTTAATCTCTATTGAAACAATAAGAAGATCCTATTGAGAAATTGTGAACGTGACAAAGCCTGTCTTAAATTTAAAAACATTGCCTTCTGATTATTTAAAGAGAGTTAAAAAAAAAAAGAATTGTTTACAACTTTAAAATGACTATGGATCAATGGGTCAAGGTCAATGTGGAATGATGTGAGGTGATACAGATTAAGAACAAATATTTACTTCTTTTAAATGTACTTTTACTTTCAATAATTAAAAAAAAAATAACGTAGTCGCCATGCGCCTAAAAAAAGGGTTTCATAGCCTATCAAGACAGTAATCAAGTCTCAATGGAATCCTAAAAAAAAAATTAAATTTTTGTAAAAATAAAAAAATAAAAAAATTTGAAAATATTCACTGTATATTTCTTTAGTTTTAGCGGTTGTTTGCCAATTAGTGAACTTTGTTCTCGATTCTTTTTGATGAGAAATTACAGTCTTGAACATGCATCAAACGAAATGTGTTCTTTCCATATGTTGCTATTGTTTCAATAAAGATGGAGCTCATACCAATACCAAGCAGTCACGTTTTTATATCAATTATTTTTTCCTAATCAAGCTTCCATTAAAAATGTACTTAAACTTATATATATATAATGTCATATTATTATAATTTATTATATCTTTACCCAAAGAATGAAGGACAACGGATAAACCGAGGAACAGAGTGCTAGAGGTGAACTTCATCTTCTATTGCAGTAGATACAATGTACGTTAACTGCGTGACTAAGAAATTTTCTAAGAGATGTTTCCATATATATATATGTATGTTAGGAGGCTGCCCATATACCACGTAGCCAATTTTAATTTGTTGACTTCCCCCTTAGGACCCTCCATCAGAAAAAAACAGTCTACGTGGAGTATGGAAGGCTCCTAGTCGCTGTCTTGCTAGACCTTCTAAGTTAATGCCGGGGTTATTAACAAACATAGTTTGATAAAGATTTGCTGTTCTATTTTGTCGCATACCGATGTCACAGTTTAAACACTGATTCGAGCAAAACAAATCTTTATTGATCCAACGCTATCTCTGTATACGTTTTCAGAATTTTTGGCTGGGGGGATTAAATCCTGTTGATCTCCTCACACCTGGCTACGGCCTTGTTGTTGGATGTGACGTGGAGTGAATATTGCCTTCTTTTTCTTGCACTAAAGCTGAGTATGTTACAAAATCGCGTTCGTTTATTCAAATTTTCTACTTGTCACGTTTTCCATTTCTATAATCTTGTAACATTATCAATATATCTAACCGGAGATCGATTTTGTGTTGAATAATATTCTCAATTTATTTATCAGTGCATCTGGCTGATTTTATTAAAAAGATGTAAATTCACTAAAAATTAGATTAATTTTTAGTACTGTTAGGGTTGCATTTTAAACTTATCTGAATAAGATTTATTTTTATTGAGAGATTCGTTCAATATGGTTTTACTTTGTCTTGTCCAGTAAATTGCAATCAGCAGAATAAATTGATTCCAATACTGATAGGACATTAAAAATAGCCCTAACCATTTTCCAACTAAACTTGAAGATTATATTAATAAGAATTGAGTAAGATTGATTCTTACAAGTAAAATTCCCACTGAAATTTAAATAATTATTCAAATAGAAAGCAACGGACTGTGGATTTACTCAAGTAAGATATGATTGCGTACGTTTGCGATGAGTTAAATGTAACTTTATAGATCTCTCTCATAAGATCTATTTGAGGTTAATGCACACAATTGCATGTTTATTTTTGTGTTTCATCGCACAACTAGTTCCTCATCATTAAATAAGGTGCACGGTCGTTACGAGAAGGCACAATTTTAAATTTATTTAAATTAAGCGACTGCGTTTTTGATTCTCCTTCATATTTTTTGTATTAACAACCCCAAACTTCACTCGAACAACGAGGTCTTTATTCTTAAATAAAATTCAAAGTCGTTACGATAAAGCACAATTTTATCTTTATTTAAATTTTGAAGTTTCCTACAAACATTCAACATTCAGAATACAATCATGCACATCTAGGCCTCTATCGTTAAATGTAATGCAGAGTTGTTACAACGAACACACACTTTTATATTTTTTAGTTTTTAAATTCTTCACAAACTCACGTTAATTATCCGAATTCCAAACAAATAAGGATAATTCTTCAAAATCAAGAAGGAGAATCACAGATATGGCGCCAAGTGATAAGTCTCATTGACCGTTTTTCCTGAACGGATCAGAGAAACACGTCTCTCCACCCTGAGCCTCTTGGAAGTAGTGAACGAGTCCGACTCGATTAGTAAGGATGCTATCTGGTGGCTACCTGCATCGGACCCATGCTATTCCCACTTATTTATGCGTTTGCGAATGCAATCATCCATCGTTTAATTTTTAGAGTCACCGTTATGCTCCATTTGATTTTCTATAGATTGATTTTTTTAAGTTACGGGCGTACCTATTTTAGTGGTCGCCTATCCCTTAATATCGTACAGATTAAATTTGATAATTATTTTTGTATTGAAAAATTATGAGAATAGACTGGACCGTCTCGACCTTCTCTTAATGATTGTATTCAGTCCCAAATAAATTAATGTATTTTCACAAAACAGTTGGTAGTTTTTTACTATCGAATTTCCAAGTATATCAGCTAATCGAATTAGTACTTTTTTTTTACTAAAATATAGTGGCTGGCATTTGGCTCATTGAACTAGTCCGCTTCAAGGAGTTTTGCGACAACCTCGTAGCATTTGAGGAGGAATGTCCATCAATCACTGCCGAAAAGGTGAACAAAGCACTTAGGGCACGAAAAACTTTTCCACAGCAGGAATAGATTGATCCTGTGTGGAGAGAGATGTACGAACAACGTTGCTCGAATGAAGGTGTACAAGGCTGCCGAGAGAACCAGCTAATTGAAGGTTGCTTGAAGGTTCATCAACACATAGTGAGATGCATAGAGAGATCGATGCTTCTTTGGAAAACTAAATTTACTATTTCATCTGGAAATCGTCGCGTGAGAATGAACAGCGTCACCTTCCAGAGGGGCATCTTTCAGGGTGATACCATGAGCCCTCTGCTCTTTTGCATCACACTTCTGCTTCTATCTCTCGCACTACACAATTCTCCTGGATACCTCTGCCGCAACACTAATCATCGTGAGCATAAGGTCATTCATGGAGTTTATGTGGATGACCTGAAGCTATGTACTTCTGCTGCTAGCAAACTTCAACTTGCTTTGAATGTCAGAGAGGAAAGATGACTGGCGTTCCCGCGGTCCAAGTGCTTGTGGATATAAGTGTTATCAGACATTTTGACACTGGAGATATCTATACATACCTAGACGTACTTCAAAGCCGCATTCAGGACGTGACGTCAGTGAAGAAGTCTCTCCGAAGCAGATACAAGCATCTTCTTTGACAGATTTGGTCTTCAAATCTTTCGGCGTTGAACAAGGTATCTGTGACTAACATGCTTGCCGCCCTGATTGTAATCTACTTGATTAGGGTGGTTCAATGGGCGAAGAACGAGCTCACGGCCTTTGATATCGCCCCGTGTAAAATCATGCATATGCATAAGAGCTTGCATATCAATTCGAACGTGCCGCGATCATATACATCACGCCGTCACGGCGGAAAGGGACTTCAAAATCTCCAATGTCTTCATAACTAAATTGTTCTGAGTATAGCTTACATGGGCAAACGAGCGTTTATTTACAAAGTCGTGGAGCACACGGCCGAGACCCTTGGCCTGAATTCTAACATCAGAAGGGAGGAAAGTGCATTAGTGAATCTAGATGCCTCACATCAAAGAGCCGAAGTGAAGAAAGCAGAGGTTAACAAATTCCCGATACAGCTATTCGAAAGGAAACTGTACGGAAACTTTCTCAGAAATTTAAAAGATCAGTCCTTGACGAAGAAACAAGCTTTTGCTTTCCACAGATCATCAGGTCTTAATTCAGGTACGGAGAGTTCCATTTTCACTTTCCAGGACGGTGTCATTTCCATCCCGGCATACCGTGAGCGCATTTTACCTCAAGACGTTTCCAGCCATAAGTGCAGAGGATGCATTGCAATCTCTGAATTTCTAGAACACATACTATTCGCGTGTCCTACTCACTCACGCGGGAACGACGTATCTCTACAAACATAAGGTGGTCCTAAGAATGCTTCATTACCATCTTTGTCGCTCTTACGGTGTTAGCCGCGAACATGCGCTACCAAACGATATGAGGGAGATAGAGTCAATTGTCCAAAACAAGGAGTGTCAAATTTTTTGGAACTACCTTTCTTATGGACAGCAGTTTCCATTCCACACTCGAGGCGTGACATTGTTCTCCAAGAATTCGAGAAATGAACTATCTTTTTTATCGAATTCTCGCCTCTGGCCGACTTTAACTAATCGAATTATTAATTTTTTACTAATTTTTAGTCGCCCACTTTTCGCTAGATAGATCTGTAAAATTTCACAAGTAATCAGTTAAGTTTCACCAATCTTTGTTCAGAGCGGTGATAAAATATCCTTTTTTACTAACTTTTTCAAACAGTAATTGCAGTTTTCTATGGTAAATGAGAAAAATGTACAACCGGAAAGATTTTGAAAATTGCAAACGGAACTCTATGGAAAAGCAGCGCACGAATACCCTGAATGTTGTGACGATGTGTTTCTCACCCGTTACTGAGACATAACCTTACCGGCAACGGGGTTTCCTTCAACGTAAATTGATAAAATTTAGTTTACATTAAATTCTTGGTACCGAAGAACGAGAGTCCTCATTTCCTTAGGTAGCACTCTTATTGGCAATTATATTTTATTTAAGTCTGTCCCTTATTTATTTATTTTTTACCATTTTTCTTTATATTCTGTCAAGACCAACGAGTGAGAGGGCCGATCAACAACGAAAGGCATCGGACGTGCCGCCAGATATCACCTCCTAAGGGTTGGGGACAGTGGGACCCTAGGAATCGCCATCTTGCCTATATGACAGAGAACACTGGTCGCCATGGTAACGTCAACGAGTAGAGTCAATCAGGAAGTCAAGTCGTCATGCCAATACTAATCCACCCATGCTAAGGCAGAGTGAGAAGAGAGAGTTCACCAAACACACTGTCTCTTTCTGGCCTAGTGAGTAGGTGACCGTGTCCAGTAGAAAGAGAGGACGATTGACGTGACTTCCGGCGACCATATTGCAATTGGAATTCCCGCGGGTTCACGTTCAGTACATCCGCGTTTGGCGTGAGAAAACTGCGCTGCTATTGGCCAACTGGGTCAGAAAAGATGGATGCACCTTCCGGAAGGATCGACGTTTGCTTGGCGGCCTGTCACTCTCGTTCTTCACCTCGGCACGTTTAGCCGTAGTAACAATTTGTTCTTAGAAAAGAAAATTTATTTTAAATAACACTTTAAGAGTTAAGTTGACCATGGAGCCTAGAATTGATTTTGTCAAGGCACAATACGCGACGGGATGTAAGGTACGGTGATTTTTCTTTTCGGTAAATCAGTTGTGCGACATTTCAACCATAATATCGAAATTGTGTAAATGTTGATATCTCGTCAAAGTGATTGGCCCTTATAAGTGCTCTTATAAGTGCGATTTTCTATGTTCTCTTCTGTGACCGTGTTACAGTAGTGTTTGAAGTTTCTTTAAAGACTCATTTCATCATAATTTCGTTGTAGCTCGGAAAAGAGGGAAAATGCGTGTTAGGATTCGGCTTTGCTTAATGGAACTTAGTGTCGCGTCCATCCTTGCAAAATGGAGGTTATGAGCCCTTCCTTCCACTAACTCCGAATAGGCCCTCATGGTCGACATTTTGATCGCTGTAATTAATTAAAGTTATGGCGTCGTCCCTGTATGTTAAAATGGTGAGATTAAGGTTAGATCGCGATTAACATTTATGCCTTTATTGATACAGACATCGCGGTTCCTTTCTTTCCGAAATTTTCTTCCAATATTGATGACGATATGATAAATTTAGAGTTAGAACGATTTGTGCTTATGTTTGCGGTTAAATAAATGGAGTATTACTTGATTTCTTTTCTGTTCGTGCTCCCATTGTTGGATCTCTCGAGATAAAATGTCATTAAACTAAGCTTCGTGAATTGTTGCAGTTATTTTTTGTGTGTGTCTGATTGTTATAATAAATGGACAATTTTATTATTAATTTCAAAATGTGGCTAGACAATTGTCAGGAATTTGCATTTTAGTTAGTGGCTGGCGCCCTAGATTTTAGTTCAAACCAATTTTTTCTTTTCTCCTTATTTCAGGCTATTAGGGCAATAAACCATATGGGAGTTGGAGTAAAAATGTAAAGTAGAATAAGCCATAGTCACGGGTGAGATTTTAGGAGGCCAAATTTTTAATTCCTGATAAATGACGCCCAACAACGCGAAACCTAATCACAGATGAACGAACCCATATTTACTTGAGAGGACCAAAGGCCATGTTTGATTACGAAAAGAGCGTTTTGAAACTCAATCGGCGAAGTTGAAACGTATACGGAATTGAAGCGATTGATCGCTAAACTGGACAATCCAGAGATTGTCAAAAATCTCGAAGCACTAAACTTAGATACTTCTGGTAGTCGAAAAATGAAATGCGTGACATCGGCTGTGTCAAACGGCGAAGAGGAGATAGAGTCGGATTTAAAAAATCTAGCAGCGGCTCTGCCCAATAGTAGACAGATTAACACACCTCATACCCAAAAAGCCTCGTAACGGCAACGAATTTAACATAACCAATACCACCGCCACGGGTTCTTTGAGCACAGTCTCAACACCACGCGCTGAACCGTCCCTCTTCCCTTCGATCAATCCGACAAATGGTTCGTTCAACTACACTCAAATTTTCGGAATGTCAAATCCTTTCAACATATCTGACCCGGTGATACCTTTTGAAACCAAGGAAATAAACGATAGTCACATAAGACTACCTCACCGCGTTATGCAAAATGCCAACACTATTCAAAGCAGAAAGCCGGCCCTTCAAAATCCAGGCGCAGAAACAGTAGAAACGCCACTCACAATCCCACATGTTTTCAGAAAATTTGAGCAGGGCGTTGAACAGAACGAAAATTGCGGTGCTATTCATAGGGACCCAACTCAAAAGTCTAAACTATGTACAATTTTTCCCAACACCAGAGCCTCCGAACCTAAGACCGAATAACTCAGAAACTTAAAGAACAGAAAACAGAACTTGCGTCTCGATAGGAGCAAATTAAAAAGATATAGCGGAACATCTTTTAATGAGAGCCAATTTTCAGAATTTGCAGAGAAAATTCCACAAATTGACTCTGATGCTGATAAGAATAGCCCCCGTGCACCTCCCCTTCAGTAAAGACCGCGTAGGTGTAACATTGGATTTAAATACTACCGCTCTCGAGATCAATCCACAGATAGGGACACTGCATGTAGAAACAGATCAGCAAATAGGAACCGATTTGGCAATAGAGATTTGGGAAAGATCGTCCTAGGCTGGAACCTTATGTTTAACGGCAGGAGCGAATTGGGCGTTGATGGCTTTTTAATAAAGATTGAGGATCGTAAGAAACTAACTAAAGTATCCGATGAGGAATTATTGTTAGGAATGCCGGTTCCATTGGAAGGAATTCCGTCGAAATGGTTCAAAAACCATGAGAAGGAATTTTATAGCTGGCGTAAATTTCGGAAGGAATTTACATCGGACTTTGGCGACGATGCCTTCGATGGAAGAGTCTATTGATAACTACTTAACCAATGTACAAAACCTGACAAATTTGCTTGAGGACGAAGTTCCGTTAGTAGACCAAATAGACTGGGTACATAGAGGCCTTCGTCCTGATTATCACAAAGTCATCCGTCGCTCGGACTACAGATCGTTCCGCGCACTATACCATCCCGGAAGAAGCTGGGAGAAAGAATGGAATAATTCAATTAAGGAATACAAAGCCCCACCTCCCCCTGAGAACTCCTTTTTGAAAGAATTCGCGTACAAACCACTTTCCCACACGTAGGCTAACAAGTAATCCCCATCCTCAGCATTAAAAGAGGAAGTAGATAGGATCGCGGCAATCGCTACAGATCAACAACAGGGCACCAGTAACAAGGGCGAAAAGAATAATACGCAGGTGAGCGACAGGAACAGAAGGACACCCCAAGATAGTTTTAAAGATGGGGGAGGTCAGCAGAATGCGAAAGCATCTGCTGATAATAAAATTAAGAACGAGTCTCCAGTAAGAGACCCTAAGTAAGTGGTCTGTTTCAACTGCGACCAATCAGGACATTACTGGAAGGGTCGCACGACCTCTAGGAGGCTCCGCTCTTATAAATGCAAAGCGCTAAGCTTCACAATTAGGGACTGCTCTAAGTGTTCGGGAAATGCCAAAGAGAAGTAGTAAGCACATTCCTTAGTGCCTGTCAGTCACTAGCGACCGTGACTAAAACTCTGAATAGCCCGACTAGACTAAACCCGAAAGACAGGCTCAATTCAAATTACCTTTCGGAATCTAGGGGCCTTTGTATGCCCAAATAGCCTCCTGACACTGTGATCATCCAGGAGTTAATAGAAAAAAAAGGGTATCAGGGAATCAGTATACCCGATGATGAGCTAGGTCTCGAGAAATCATCGGACAAAGATAGCATGGTGAGTGGAGAAGGACCCGTAGTCATGTTAGTGGAGGCCCAGATCCACTATACAGAGATCTACCGCGCACAGATCTGCAATGGGCGGGTCTCTGATGAGATTTGTTAAAAGTTTTTTTTTGTGATATGCAAGACTACATCTAGAAACACTAGAGGAATCACTTATTTTTTAAAGTACATATAACGTACGTAATATTCTACTGTAAACTCCATGTAAGGAAAAAGCCCCACTCTAAGTCTTGTTGTTATGAAAACCCTACCTTGAATCAGGGCATATAGAAAACGCCCTACATTATGGGTTTTTTCCCTTTGGAACATTTTCCAGCTTTCCAACAGCACGTAGTGGAAGTTGGTGCTGGTTCCTCACTTCGTCGATGTAATCGCATCATGAAAGCATTTCCGTGCTAGCATCCGTTTGCAAAATGATCAATACCATAGAAGTGCCTAAGATGGTAATATAACACTTTTAGAGCCGCATTGTGTCTCTCTATGAACCCGTAACGTGCATACTTTGAGCATACCCTGAGAACATGTTCAAGTAATTCTGGCTCTTGCTTGCACGCTCGGCATTTAATATCGCCTACAGGTTATTCATTATGCACTCGCGGTAAACTGAGGTGTCTATAACGCCGTCTTGACAGGAAAAAAGAAATCCCTCAGTCTCCGATCTCAAGCCAGCAGACTTGAGAAACATTTTGGACAAACCTATCGAGAGCTCTTCTCTACGTATGATGCCCTAGAATTTACCATGCAGGGGCTTGTCAGCATGTTCTTTTAGTAGAAGTGTATGTTCTTCTTCCTGCACGTTCAATTTTACTGCACCAAACGTGCAGAGCGGTATAGGAATGGCCAGCATATTAGTCGCATGGATCTTACTCTTTCCAGATAATTCGGAAACCCAAATTTTTCTGAGAATTTGGCGATACCTTTTTACAAGGTCCGTTTTTAACACGCGGACGACGACCGAAACCTCCGGGAATCGAACGGGAGTTGAGGGAATGTATTATGTAATATGTAATATATATTTTATATGTGGTATGTAATAGAGTAGTGTTTTCAAGGAACTTCATATGTCCATTACAGGCTGCAATTTGCAGACGGAAATTTAAAGGAATTTCTATGGAAAGTCAATGGAATTTCCATGGTGTACGCTCGAGGGAATATTTCAACGTGAATAGGGAATGTGAGAAATATAAATTAAAGAGATTCATTCAAGAGATTCATGGGGTTTCTAAATATTTTAAAAATTTTAAGAGATTTTTTTAAGATCTCAATGAATTTTTTTGGAAACATCACTTTTATTAACCATTTTAAAAGGAAAATTAGAAGATCTGAAGGAGAAATTTTAGCCGTTCATAATTGTTTGGAAAATGAGAGAGGATGCTCATATAAGGCAGCATGTCCGATTTAGGCAAAAAAAGAAAGAAAGAGAACACTCCTAAATCATTCAGTTTCTAAGAGGCCAATATCGACGGCGGTAAATCTAAAATTCACTCTCTCAGTTATTTCCCTGCGCGCACATGTATTAAGTGTCGAATATTTCTAGTATTTTCGGTTTAGTGCGTTACTGACTAATGACAAGATAAGTACTATTAAAAAATTCCATTGATTTATTTGATTGACATTTGGTTTAAAGTTCAATTTTCTCGTAAATAAAAACAAAAAAGAATAGAAGTATGAATAATATTTTGAATTCACTCAAATTTGATTCCATATTCAGCTTCTCGTAGGTGAACTTTTTTTTCGGACAGAGCTGGGAAAATATTTGAATTTTCTTATTTTTTTAATTATTGATTTCTCAGAAGCGGACTGAGAATGACCAAAGGAAACTTTAAATGAATGTGCTCTTTTATTATTAATCTTCTTAGTATATAACACAAACCAACCATGACTCTTCCGGTTCTTGTTAAGTCCCTATACTCCCCCTCCATATACCGAAGTAGGGTGACGTCTGGCTAATTATTTTGGACATCATTTTTACTAGTAACATACATTTCTCGCATCAACCTGGTAGTTGGGCGAAGGTCAAGTTTCAGGTAATGAAGGGAGACAGGGAGTATGGAATACTATAGTGGTGAATGATGTCAAGGAAAGACAAATGCAAGAAATAATGCACGTAAGGAATGTAGATATTTTATTTGTACCGGAACCATATAAAACCGGATGCGACTGTAGAATAATAGAAAATTTGAAGTTAAAAGACGGATTCTAACTTCGGTTAAGAGTAGATAGCGAATCACATGCTTGCCAAGGAGTCGGTCCCATAATTAATGAAAGAGCAAAACTGCAGAGGTATAAATTTATATTTTCTAGGTTTTTGTGGGATAGAATGAAAGTGCGACTCAGAAGACTATTCATCATGACGTGATACGCTTCAGTTGATGGTAAAGAAATTGTGTAAAAGACACCTTCTGGGATACTTTGAATGATACGATAGGCACTTGCGATCATGGGGCAAGAATATACGAGACATAAATGAATGGGTTGGAGCCCAACGCGAGGGTATGAACATTGATTATCTTTGAGATGAATATAACGTTAATAAATATTATCACCAAAAAATATGTAAAACTATTCGAAATATTTTACTAGTTTATCAAATATTTTAGGGCCAAATATCTTCCTGAACATACGGTAATACTTCAAATTTTTTAAAAAAATTTACTTAATCTACGTGGAAAATCGAACATTATTTTTCTAGCGATTCCCTAAATTCAGTAATTAGCATTCAATTCCCGAAATTCTAGGGAATATTTCCAAACTTTCGTATAAATTACCACATGCTTAGGGAAATTTTCCCAAAAATTGTAGGTACTATCTAATTTCCTGAACTTCAGGTTATTTTCCCCAATTTATTAGTGAATTTTAAGAACTTTCAGGAAAATTTCCCCAAATCGAGGGGAAAATGATTTCCCCCAACGAAAGTGTGGATTTTTCCACACCAAGAAATGGGGAAAATTCCCGAAATTTTTTACAGTGTTTGAACGCATAGATAGGGCAACTTGGGAAAAACTAATACGTTATAAAGATATAGAGGGCACATGGTCTATGCTCAGGCACATCGTTGTTAGGAGTCCGACTAACGTGTATGGTAGTGCGATTGCAGGAAGAATGACTGTTGATGCCCAGTTTGAAGTTGATACCCAGTTTGAAGAATTAGTGTCTCTTAGTTTAGGGATAGAATTCAGAACTTAAGGAATGGAAAGGCAAATTGAAGTTCTTTGATGGACGAAAGTGTAACTGCTTTGTTGAAAAATTATCATTTTGGGTTTAAAATTCATCTTTTATGGTAGAAAACTAATATTTCTTGGCTGAAATGAATCAATTTTTGAATTGTAACCTCCGAACGTTTTATTTTATTTAAAAGAGATTCTAGGTTAAAAATTTCAGCGAAAGTTGAAGATGAATTTTGCGGCCGCCCTGCGAGCAATAAAATTTGAAAAAGTGCGATATAATCCAGAATAACTCCACATAATTTAAGGACTAAAAACCTCACTATTGTCGAAAACTACGCAAGATATAAATAAAAGTTCAAATTTGGTCCCCATCCGGAAATGTATGAAATTATACGCTTTCCATATTTATATCTTATAAATTGCATAAAATTTGTCGAAAAAGTAGATCAAAATCGACTATAATAGCTCTAATTTTAGCAAACTGCAACATTTTATTTAAAAAAAAAAAATCTGCTTTAAGTTCAGCATTAATCAGTAAAAAGTAATGAGCTTTTAGTTCAAGGCGGATAAAAATGGGTTTTCATCTCTAAAACTGATTAAAAATAAATTCTTTGGATCTACATCAAGTCTAAAAGTAGCCTGTAAGTTAAATTTAATTCTGTAGTTTCTTCCCAGATGTCCTTTGGATACTTCATATCGATAAGAAATGATTTGAATGTTCCAGCTGTGTCAAATTATTTTTATCATCATGAATTTAGATTTTTTTAGGAATCATTCTGAATAGGAAAATAATTATTTCGTTATTTCCTTTAAAAGATCAGCTAATTGTATTTTTTGAAAATTTATACATTAAATTGAAGTTTGGTTACAATTTCGTCTAAAATATTTATTACTTAGATGAAAACTGTTTACTATTTGCCATTACTTGCTGCCTTTAATAATATTACTATTGGATAGAAGGACCTGCAATGTCATTGTTGTAAACAGTATATCGCCATTTAACAATAATTGATGATATAAAACATTGTTATAAATGAATCCACCTGAATGCGAATTTCTGACTTTAAATTCCCCCTAGAAAAGACTACTGATTCTAAATCCCAGCGGCTGCGCCCGTCTTTGAAAATATCAGTACTAGTATTCACCTGCAATATTTTTTTCTTAACGTAATGTCCTAATTTGAATTTTTCTGCAGTACACAAGGAAAATCGCAGTAAAAC
>JAABKJ010004833.1:0-23822 GCA_011634705.1 Andricus grossulariae
TTAACTAATTACATCTTCATCTCATCAGTCACTTGACTTAGTCCGTGGCTATGATGGAAAACCGGGTTCTTTTTAACTCGAGAACAAGTTTGAAAAAAAATAATCGGAAACAATAACTACAGGTTATATATACCTTTGAAGACGACCTACAATGAAAGGTCGAAACGTATGTTGGTTTTAAAATGGGCAAATAAAATTATGATTCTTTGACATCTGAATCCATTGGATTTTTATTGGACCGTATGACCAAATTAATTAATTCTATTGGAAGAATAACTTTGTTATTCATTTGGTTTGGTTTTGACCCATTAACATTGCACTGAGAAATGGTCTGTACACCAATGCGTACCATCTACCATCTCCCATATCTCGTTAAACATGTAATATGGTGGCTTAAGGCTTCACAACTACATTAAGGTCCTACAGTACTATAATTTACTGCAGTTTAAAGAAAATCTAAATAAAGTTTGTTTTGGGCAGTTAGCTCATATGACATAGAATGCCCCATAAATTTCAACTTAAAATCTGCATATTTATCAAAGGCTTTATTTTCGGTACGAACCAAGATATTTAGATATTCATTATATAGAACTAACGAAAAATGTATTTACTCCACTACATTGTATATTTTACACAAATCGAACATGAATAGTTTAAAAATATAGAATTACATAACTATTATTTTTTAATTGCACACATAAGCGTGATAAATGAAGTATTTGCTTCGGAAACTCGCATATCTCATACGAAATAAAATGTATTAATTTCCGCATTGTCCACCAGATGCTGCGACCTTATTTTAGAGTTTCCATTAAACTCCCGTTTTTCATCTTGAGGTAGAGGTAGGGAAGTTTAAAAAGAGGAAGAACAAGGGTGGGGATGAAGTGGCTCGGAAGAGAGTTGCATGGGTATAGGAGTGGGCGGGAAAGTTGAAATTTATTCTGTCATCGTTGAAGCTCAGCTTTACAGCACGTATATTATAAACTAGAGACATCGTTAAGGCGCATGTTCTCCGATTGCAATTTCCCTATTGGAATCAATGGTTATTTTTTGCTTTTACTACAATATAGTTCATAATTTGTCATATATTTGTCGCATCTTATACTTATATCCTTTTAAAACATCAATACACATACAATCTACATACTATATAGATATTAGGTTTATTAACCTAATGTAATCAGAGTCTTATTCAAGGAAATTACTGAAAAACATAGTTCCTAACAAAGCCAAACAAGAATTTCCTATGAACTGCAGAGTAAGAGTTGTGCTGCAGCATACACAAACTCTATAATTGAAAAAAATTTTAGAGTAAGGATTAAGTATAACTTTTACATGGAATGAAGTTGCACTATACAAGTTGAAATTTGTAAATTTTGTTCAATAATTGCCTATAAATTCAATAAATTTTCTATTCATTTTGTAAGTAAAAAATTCTTGGAGAAATTTTATTTCTTTTGCCAAAAATGATCGAGCGAGTAATGAACATTGCTATATCTATCTTAGTTTCTAGTAAAGAAATTCTGTTCCGTGCAATATATATATACATATATATTATTACTAATTCATACCAAGTGCTTGGTAAATCAAGGCATTTGAAATTTATTACTTGTCTCAATTTTTTAAAACATTTTTGTTAAGTTACACCAAATACCCTTAGAAAATATTATTCCTTAAAGTTTTTTGATCTCCATGTTGGATCCGCCTTTTTTAAACTTCCATCAGAAAGGATTTCTAATCAATGGCCCGAAAACCCATTGAAAAAATTTATTCAAATTGAATAATTTTTTTTTCAGTTTTGGCTAGCTTTTTTATATTCTAGCCCACTGTGTCGAAAATTCGGGGCGGTGACACGTCTCGTCATTGGTATTTCATTATTAATTAGATTATATTAAAATATATATAATAATAAAAATATTTTCTCCTTTATTTACTTGATTACGTATTCACTGAATTATTTTTTCATCGTGAAGTTAATTAATTCTTATCACAATATTTATTTCCATAAAGTTCATAACACCTCTCCTTGAAGTTCGAACATATGTGCAAAACTTCTCTTGACAGTAATGAATTATCAATTACGTTGCTAATTAATAATATTCAAACATTATGTATATGTGAAGCATATACGTAGTGACATATAAGGAATCTGCACTAATTTCACGATTAGAAGCAGAAAAACGTGACGTTTGATTTGTTCAAGCAAAGAAACAGAATAAAAATCTGCCCACAGGATTGGTTATTCAAAAAAGAGACTGGCGTTTCGCGCTCGGATACTTTCGGAACTCCCGCATTTAAGATAATGGTTAAATTTGGTTCAGATTTAAGAAAAAAAAATCGATAGCAGGAAAAATATAATCGATAATGGGATAGTAAAATATGTAACGTGTAGATCAAGAACTTAGTTTTGTTTTATTTATAGGAAAAATTGAATCTACGTCAATTAAAACGCTTCATTATTATTGAGTCTTCCTAAAAAGTGCCTGTACATCAACTTACCCTACTCTGTGGGCAATGGGGCGCGCTCCTATACTTTAGTATTAAAATGGCCATTGCGCCGTGTTACCCGCTTTTGCATAGTATAGAAATAAAGACTTTTATATAGAATTTGACTAACTTTACCTATTTGTGACAAAAAGTTTTCATCACATTTGCAAAAAAAATACTATGAGTTTCATTACTTTTGTTGCACGAGAAACACCTAATGCGTACATGATGCGCAGGTTTTTGTAAAAGCGACCGCAGATCATTACCCCCTGTAACACATTACCCGATACTCCCCTAATCGAAACAAAACCGTTTTTGAGCTTTTTTTTCACATGACAAAACTGTAGGCATTATCTTAAACTTATTTTGTTAGCTTGTTTTGTTGATGGAATTTGTACATTTTAAAAATATTCCTCACGATTAACAATCATTTCTCCTTTAACTCGAAAAAATGAATTTTGAAACTACGAGAATAACAGCAGGATTTCTTTTCTCGATTTCCGCTATAAAATATAGTAAATTGAACAAAAAAATCACCTCTGTGAAACATTGTAAATAATGGTCACGCGTTTCTATAATTTTTAGTAAATTTTCCATCATGTAGTCTAGAAATAATTTTATTTTTAGTCCTAATCCAGTTGTCATTCTCTTATTTTCGTAAATTCTTAAATACCAATGTAAAAATTTTTCAAAATTGTGAAATATCAAAAAATACATACATTGCACATATGGAGTTTGGTGAAGGAAACTGTACATGATCATGCAAAGATACCTGTATATGCAACGTAAGCTTTGACAGATTCTGTACTATAAATGATGTACTGAACAATAAATTTTTTCCCGTGTATCCTTTTGAATTTTATACTTTTCTACCACTGTATTGTCTTCTTCGCAACGGTATTTCTCTTTTCAATAATTCGATTTTATATTCTTTTATAGAAACATATAATATTATACAGATCAAAAACCAGAAAAGGGAGGAATCAAAATGGTTAAAATCCTGGAAAATAAGAATCGGACGAAAATTAATATCATTAAGGAGGATCATGCAGTGAGAAAAATGTAACATTTTTGAACGGCTTTCTCATTGAATTTAGCGTCAATTTGTAAAATATAACAATTGTTAACCTCTTAATTTAGAAAATCTGAGCTTTTGAATAAATTGGGGAACATGGGGCAAAATGACGACAGGGTCAAAACGGGACGATGATTATATCTCCACTGTGGTGCGACGCCGTCTACTGGAAATTGTAGGAACTTCGTTTTGACTAGTTGCCGAGATTTCCCATGTTAATTTGTTATAATTTTGTTCTTATTTTACAAGTTATGAGACGCGTAAGTAATACAAATGTTTGTTTAATTAAAGCCGCTTCAGCACAGTTCTGTTGTGTAATTGATAGCTCTTCTTTTGCGTCGAGGCGTTTTTGATTGCGAGTATTATCGCGATTTTTGGGAGTCATATTGAAAAAAGTACTTTGAAGTAGAATGGGAATTTCTGCATTCGACATAAATCCAAGATCTCGATTGTCTGTACTGTCACAATTTTTCAATCGAACAGTGGGTCCAATGCAGTTCGTGCGACAGTTGGGCTCATCAGTCTTGCGCAGTTTTTGACAGTGAGGACGGAGACGAAATTCATGTCTGCGAATTTTGTGAGGCCTGATTTTGGTCGTTTTTACATAAAAAATGGACAATAAAACTTGTTGCAACAAGTATTTGTAAGTGTACTACTTATTTGCTTAGCCTTTTTAAATTAATTTTGTTCATGATACATTTTATTTCTTATTTAACAAAGCGTCCCGTTTTGCCCTGTGTGAAGGGCAAAACGGGACGAAAAACTTTTTTTTTAATCAATAAAAAAAAGTAGAACATTTCATTTTTTCAATGCGAGACAAATTTTGTTTAGTGTATTATTAGTTGTTTGAGGCACCTATATTGTTAAATGCGGAAAAAAACACTTCAGCATGCGAAAAAATCCTAAAGCAAATCGTATTTTTTTGCCCCATGTTCCCCTATTGTGTCTTATGACAAAGTGGAAACTCGATCTCCTCCTGTGGATGTGAGTTCAAAACTCACATTCAGCTGAATTCAAGAAAGTCTCTTGTATTGGATTGAACTTGAAAGCTTGAATAGAAATTAAAATAATTGGAATATACGAATAAAAGTTTTTTCCCATAATACGTTATATTTTGTACCATATGCAAATGTTTCAAATTACGACCTGCCTTTTTCTCATTTCATAAAATAGACTCTAATGAAATCGATGCACCCTTTTAACTTTTATATAGAGTATAAAAAAGTAAATGGGTTACCGCTTCGTTACAGAAAAAAACTACCCTACCCCTGTAACCTCATTACACGTCCCTATGAGGTTGAATCAACTATAAATGAAAGGTCGTTGCCCGCCGTTGATTTTTTTCAGAATACATCTTTATGATGTTAGGTAAGTATTTCAAGAAAAAATTAACAAATGTAACAATATATAAAATAATCGATTGTACCCCTTTTACAACATGGAAAAAAGAAGGGCCTTATCGACGCTAAAGAATCACCCACAGAACTAAAGGCTTTTATTTTTTGAAAACCTTCGATGAAACTTTTCTACTCTGCTTTAAAACGAAAAAACTTTTTCCTAATTACAATTTTAAGAATTAGGCGACATGACACGTTCCTACAAGAAAGGGTTTCGGGGCTCACTTAAATCTATTATTACAAATGAATTAAAACATAATGTGCAATAAAAATTCTTTCCCCACACCTCTTTTTCCTCTTCGCACCTCTTTCCATTCGCCCTATTCCCTCTCATTTCCCTACCTACCACCTCATCACCGTCCTCTCCTTTTCCACCTTCCTCCCCTTACTCTAGACTTTTACTACGTTCTTCATCCCATTTTATGACAGCCCTCGCCTCACCCCTCCAATATCCCTTTCCTTACGTACCTCTCCCCACCTCATATCATGACGCCCATCGTTTTACCCTTTCCTCATAACTTCCCCCACAATCCTTCCCCATATCCACGATTTCCACTGCGTTTCCCATCTCACCTCATCTGATGACACCCCTCTCTTCTTCCTTGCCCTCTCACAACCGCTCCCCTCCCCCTCGATTTCCAGTCCTTAACGCATCCCATTTCATGACACACCTCGCTTCGCCCCTCGCTTATTCCGTACCCTCCCACCACTACCTCGTAGCATTTTCCATCACTCGTATACCTATACCGCCCCCTCTACCTTCCCATCCCTACTCATTATCCACTTTCTCCACTTCTCCTTCAATTCACCTATTCCGCTCACTATATAATGACCCATAGTAACGGTTTCTAGAGGTTGTTATTCTTAGCTTATATTATTTTTTCTGGTTCTAAATATTTTTACTCAGATCATGTGCGACTCATAAAGATAAATATGAAATTTGAGCCCACTACCTAAAATGCTTTTTGTCCGACCCCCTTGAAAACGCGCCATTGCATGCACGTGAAGCAGGCGTAATGTGGTGGCTTCCAGCCCAGTGACGTTCGCACATGCGCACTCCGCCGCCGGGCCAACATGAAACTTTACGCCCACTACATGAAACTTTACGCCCGCTACATAAGATTTTACGCCCACTACACATAAACTGCACCCCGCAAGTGAGAATATGGAGGAATTGATCTTTATCTTTGAAAAAATTGTATTGCTAGAACCGACAGTCTCCCTTCTGCAAAGTGAGCTACTTCTTCCTTCCACCTATAATCTAAAATTGTAATGTACACCAAACATCCTCTATCTGCTTCACACGCTTGTTTTCAAGGAGGAGGACAAAAAGTATGGTGTGTATCAAGGGCGTAAAGCTATTTTGCCTCGTGTGACTGCCACCCTCGCTTCGCTCAGGTAGCAAATTCACACTCGTCACAATAGCATTCTTTACGCCCTCGATACACAATATACTATTTTGCAACACCCGCCTCAAAAGTTGACGTTTTCATGCTTCTAAATGGTGCCTAAAGGACCTTATTTGAGCATACTGTGTGCGAAACAATTTTGAAGATGGCTTACTTTAGGCACTCGTGAAAAAGCTGCGCATGCGCACTTTCTAGATGAGGTACTTTAGACACTGGCATAGTTAAATTTAAACACTGGTGCTGGTATCTTCTTGAAATAAATTTAGATTTAACGTTAACAAATCTTTTAATGATTGAAGTTTTGTTCATAAGGTTTCGTAGCTGTTTTCGTCCGTCGTACAAAAGGGCATAAGCGCCAACATTTGGCACAGCAAAAGGGCATAAGTGCCAACATTTCCTTTCATAACATTGTTTTTACATAATTTTTTTTTTCAAAATTTTTTTGTTTGAACACATTTTTTTCAAACATTTTTTTTCAAAAAATGTTTGTCTGAACAAATTTTTTTATTCTTTTTTTATCAAATTTCTTTTTCAACCATTTTTTCACAACATTTTTTTTCAAACATTTTTGTTCAGAAACTTTTTTTTCAACATTTTTTTTTCAAAAATTTTTTTCCAACAATTTTTTTGTTCAAAAAAAATTTGCTTACAAAATTTCAAAATCTTTTCTTTTAAGATTATTATTTTTCGTTAACTCCTCCTAACACAATTTTTTCGGACAAGCGTTGCAAAAAATAGCGTGTGATACACGTGCGCATAGGTGATTGCTAACTCGTGTGATTGCATCATTCGCCTGCGGCTCGAAGCACTCGTCTACGTTTTCACACTCGCTTCGCTCGTGCGCTAACCACCGACTTATGCTTCGAGCCTCCGATCTATGCTGCAAAATTCACACTCGCATACAATGACCTAATTTGCGCACTTGTATCACAAATAACTATTGGATGTTATGTGCAATAAACATGGAGCGTTAAACCTAATTGTAAGAGTTTCTAGTATTGATGTTATTTTGTCGACCAGGGTTGTCAGGGGCTGCGAAACTCAAAAAACAGAAAAAAATGTATTTAAATGAAGTATTGAAATTTAAAAAAAGGATCTGATGGATGGTTTTCATTTTTTGGTCAAATTATTGGAAATATATATGGAAAAGAAGCCCAAAGTGGACAACAAACTATCGGTCAAAGTTGATACAAGCTCACCGCGAAGTACCTCGTTACTAGCCAAGACTGGTGAGAAATCTCTGCACGGAAAGACATGATCTCCACCCCTCACATGATCACCTGCTTTAGACACACACACACGCGCGCGCGCGCGTAGAGCTCTCAACTTTACTAGTGTGTAACTACCCTTCAGATCATTTTCATGGAGCAAATTTCCGGGGAATCTCCGATGCTATTTCCTCCCCCTTGTCATAGTCGCATAATCTCAGCATCCACAGCAGGGCCGAATGAGGACCTATTCCAAGAAAATTTATTTAAAGCAAGACTATTGATTGATCCCGCCATCTCGTCTAACTGGGGATATTATTTTAAATATGCAAATTCTGGTTAAAAGAATCAGGATAGAATATTACTATTAATTATGAGTTAAAGCATTAGAACTTTCTGTTTTACCATTTCCCGGTTGTTTCAATTAATTTTTCTGGTAAAATCAACCAGAATTTCTTATACTCTGGTAAACTGAAATTTTATTGACTGCCAGTAACAACCATACTCTACATCGCTAAAATGTTCTCCTTTCTATATTATGTACATATGTATACGAGATAGATACAACACTCGGGGGAAGCAGCACATGGTTAATCGAGTGTGGATGCATTTTATTTTCGGAGGTCTTCGTTAAGACTATTTTCTTCGGGATTTTCTATAAAACGCACTTAGATCACTTTTTTAATACCAACATTCTCGAACGTTCACTTTTTCAATTGTTGTTTATAAATGCTAACGTTTTTCAAAGACATCTGAAAAATGTGTGCGTAGTTTTGGAAGTATCATTATACAACTATTTTATGTTTATGCAGAAATCGCGCAGCTTTGACTTATTATAATTACTATTTATACCTATATAATTCAAAATCAATCAAAGAAATTTCGAGTGTTCCAGAGCTAGACATTTACGACAAAGCATCACTTGATGCATCCAGCAACCCATCATGACAAAAAAACATTTCTGGAAACACAAGATTACGCAACACCTGTTATCAGAAGTAATAACCAGAATAATTTTGAGGGGTCGTTCACAAACTACGTCACGCTTTTTTGAACATTTTTCCACCCCCTCTCCTCCTTCGTCACAGATCTTTAACGTCACATAATCTTTCGTCATAAAGCATTAACCCCCATGGTGATGTCACAAATAAAAACAGCCTCTAATCATATTAGCCAGAATTTCTTATTAAAAAGAAACAGAAATTTTTTAACCAGTAGAGTCTTGTACCAGAACTTTCGATTGAGTGAAAGTCAAATCAATATCAAAGCGATCGAAATTAAAGAATTTTAAAATCAAAAGCTCTAAACTAGAAGAGGGTACGTTTACGATTTTTATTAGTGCTTTGAAGTCTCCGTGATCTTCCGATTGAGAGATTTCGTGACTGCCGTTTGACGTAACGCTAAAATTGATCCTCCCTTTACCTCTTCAAGCTCTGTAGCGTTCTGCAATATTTGAACGAACTAAAAAAAAAAGTTCTAAAAGTATCATAACACAAGCTTACAACGAGCAATTTGCGGAATTTTCACAAATGAAGAACTTATGGAATTTAGTAGAATTCAGTAAAATTTATCTTAAATTTAGTTGAATTTATTGAAGTTCGGTCAAATTCACACATCAAAATTTAAATTGAATTTAGTCGAATTTAGCTGAACTCTACTTGAAGGTGGACACATTAATTCGATCTTATTGACTTGACTTAAATTTTCATGAAGTTTCTGAACTTAAGTGAAATTCGAGGGTATTTTAAAGTTTTCAGTTGACTTCTCATTTGAATACAATTCAATTGGTGTTAATTCTCTTGAATTGACTTTTATTCAATTTTAATTCAGTTTAATTTAGTTTAATTCACTTGACTTAATAAGAATTCTGGATTTTAATTAGTGAGAAACCTACCATAAAACCTTAATTAGATTTCAATAGTACTGGTAACTCTAACATGTTACTATTTAAATTCAAAGGAAAACACAAAAAGGTTCAATCAAAATTAAAATTCCTCTTTAACTTTCAAAACTATAATCTAATAATAAAATTTGTTCAAATTAAAAAAAAAATGAAACTTGAAAAAAAAAAACGACCAAATTCGGATAATTATTTGCAAATGTGCTTGTTAAAAGTTTGGTAGTTTCTGCTTTTCAGAATTCAAGATTTTTTATGATTTTTAAGAACTTTTTTATTTGATGTTACCTTTGAGCGATAACACGGCGACAGCATTGGCTATACAAGGTTATTTTTGAGTTACACAGTAAAAAAACTAACCGTATCTAGGTTCACCGAAAATATAAATTAAGATTTGATACCATAAGACTTATTCTATTAGTAGATATCAATTTAATAAAATATTACATTATTAATACGTTTATTTAATTTATGTATTTTTTTATAAATGGGGTGCCCAGCTGGGCCCAAGATGGCGCCCAGTTGCAACCAAGGCTAAATTGAGCAAACTTTCACTTAAGATATCATTAAATTAAATTAAATTTTTATGGATTTTAGCAAAATTGATCAGTTTTTAAGTTTGGCTGAATAGAAGACTCATGTCTGAAATTCATTTTATTAAGACTTAAATTCAACAAAATTGCGCTGAATATAATTCAAACCAATTTAAAGGTGCAGCAACTTTAAACTGAGAGGTTGAAAACTCGACCGATCAAGTGCACACCTACTTCGGGCTTCAAGGTATTTCAATAGCTGCATGATATTTCCAGGCAATTCCAAATATTTCTAGGTAGTTCAAGATATTTCAAGGTGCTTCAAGATATTTTAAACTACTTCAGGGCATTTCCATGTACTTGAAGATATTTCATTGTACAGTACGATATTTCAAGGAACTTCAAGATATTTCAAATACATATTTTGAGATACTTCTCATAATTCAGGAGATTTTACATATACTTTATTATATTTGCAGGTACTTCAAGATGTTTCATATACTGCAAGATATTTCAATGTTTTGCAGGATATTTCAAGGTACTTCAAGGGGTTTCTAATACATACAAAGTATGTAGAATATTTTAAGGTACTTCAAGGGATTTCTAATACATACTTTGAGATTCTTCATATACTTCAGGATATTTGATATATACTTTAAGATATTGTCAGATACTTCAAGCTATTTAAATGTACTCCAGGTTATTTTAAGTTACTTCGAAATGTTTCAATATAACTTCAGTATTTCAATGTACTGAAGGATATTTCAATGTTCTCCAGTATATTTTCATGTACTGAAGGATATTTCAGAGTACTGCAGGATATTTCAAAGTACTAAGGATATTTTAAATACTTCAAGATACATTACATATACATTAGGACATTTCTTATATACTACAAGATATTATCAGATGCTTCAAGATATTTGCAGGTACTTTAATATATTTCAAAGTACATCGGGATATTTTAAGGTACACTGGAACTTGGATTGGAAGCAGCCCGGATTGACGCCGTTCCGAGAATTGTTGCCGCGGCGGTTTCAGGCTGAGAGTCGAGCCCCTCGGGGTCGAGAGGGGGTTGCTCAACCATACGTAACCACCAGCAGCGTAGCGACAAAGGGGCAGTGAACGGTATCTCACGCACGTCTGGTGCTTAATAGTTTCGATGGCCCTGACTGTTGACTTTTGGACGAAATGGATTGAGTGTCAAGGCCAAGGCAACCAATGCCCGAAACCGTTCTTCATTCCAAGTTCCTGTGTATTTCCAGATATTTCATATACAGTCGAACTCGGAATTAACGTCGGTTTTGGGGCTGTCCTTGGACCTGACCTACCCTAACTAAGCCGGATTTAGCTACGTTTGGTCACGCCTTCGTGAACCCCGCACACCCCGCGCAGCTCCTGACAAGCCTACTCGCGGCGCGGCGTTAATTCTCGGAAGCGGTTAACACACCCCGCGCAGCTCCTGACAAGCCTACCCGCGGCGCGGCGTCAATTCTCGGAATCCGTAAATTCGGGAACGTTGAATCCGAATTCGACTGTACTTTAAGATATATCAATGTATTGAAGGATATTTTAAGGTACTTCCAGATATTTTAAATAAATACTTTGAGATACTTCACGTACTTCACGATATTTAATATATAGTTCAAGATGTAGTGGCACAATGAGCTTATAAGACCTGAGCGCCAGGGGGGCCCATGTAGGAGCTCCCGCACGCCAATAAACTACTTCAAGATATTTCTGGGTATTTCAAGATATTTCAATGTACTTCAGGATATTTTTATGGGCTTCTGGATAGTTCACATTCATCGGGATATTTCACATACATCAATAAATTTCACTGACTTCAGATTATGTTAAGGTACTTCAGGATATTTCAAGGCACTCCAGGATAATTCAAGATATTTCAAGGTACTTTAGGATATTTCAAGTACTTCAAGCATACTGCCTACTCTTCGAAAGTCGCGTGTCCGGCCCATCGGACATTTATCCCGATTTTCCGATTTCGCGGTGCGGGCCTGAATGATCGTCTTCAGGTGTGCGACTTCCGTGCGGTGTTTTTGATTCGCATGTGTGCGTGATTGGAGCGTGCGTGATTGGAGTGTAGTTGAGTGCGTCAGTAGCTGGCGCATTGGTGGTGCGCGTCAGTCGAGTCCAGTGGTTCAAGAAGGGGCTAACGCCCAGCTGCTCGGCAGTTCGCGGATGTTTCCCCGAAATCACCAGTCACAGCGCGAAAATCTCTTCGAACTGACTCCCGCTCTCGCGACTATACTCTGTGATATCCATACCTACCCTCTATTACGAGCACGGCTAATTCACTAATGGCACTGTCGTTGACCCGCACAGTCTACGATCGCCCCCGGGGAGTCGTAAGTTGTGTCCGAGTCGCTTTTTACACTAGTTTTTCATCTTCCAACTGTGACGGATTAACGGTTATCACGAGGCCTTTACTTTTGCAAACTCAACCGCGAAATGCGGCTCAAGCGCCTTTCACCCCGTAAAGTTCGAATCTTCGCCTACGCATCGACGTTGAACCCGACAGCAACTTCGAGATGAGGAGCTTTTCTTCTCAGAAGAAACTCTTCTTCTGAGTGAGTTCTTCTTCATATTTCACCGGTTTCATCTTAAACTCATTTTTTGTATTTTATTCACTTAAGTTTTTTTTTTAATTTGGGAGTTTAATTAGAAAGATTTAATTTTTATATTATAAATTACATTTATTTCAATTAAAGTGTAAATAAATTGTTAAAAGTATTTTCACTTTGTAATAACTTCCCTTTTTAGCTTGGGAAATAAAACTTTTCAAAATGTCACCTGCGGAACGATATTGTTTCAAATACGTGTACGATAAAAATTATGAAACCGTTTTCGTTTTGCTTGAACCAATATAGAAGCTAAATGAAACCTTTCTTCCGCTATTCTAGTGCAATGAATTTTCAACAGGTAAACACCACACGAATGCCATTCGTGAAATCACTTTCCATGTTGGGGGTCACGTTTTTATACATTATTCCAAAACAACGGTTTTCACAATGAGTAAAAAAATATAGGGCGATTTTCAACTTAATTATTTGTTCATTTCATATATATATATAACCCTTTGATTAGCAAGGTTCCTTTGACAATAAACTTTGAAGTATAAATATAATTACAACATTTTTTAAACAAATAACTAGCAATTTTGTGAGGTCCTTTCTTTTTTTATTAATTTCAATTTAGGATCTGTAATGCACACTTTTGAAGAAGAAAATTGTTTATTTATTTTATACAATTCCGTCAGTGATGGGTGAGTTACTTTTTAAAAAAATCTGGTTACATACATATATATATATATATATATATATATATAAATTATATATTATATATTTACTTTTTTTACATTTTTGGGCCGCCATATTGGATCCGCCATTTTGAATTTGGAAATTTCAAAAATTTGACTTTAAGTTCGTAATCAGCGACCCCAAAAACTACCAGTGGATCCGATATATGCAATTTTGGTGTCAACATAATTTTTATAACTACATAAAGGGCGTGCATAAATTACGCGAAGTTGTTTTCTAAAATTTTGAACTGCACATACCTTACCTTTTTTAGGGTCTTCAAGTTTTGCCCCCACCCTATCTTACGTCATTTTTGCCGACTAAATTTTTTTTTTTTGTCAAATTTTACTATTTCTTATGAACAAACAAAAAATGAGTCAAAGTAGGCGCCGAGCGCCTACAAGGAAGAGTTTCATAGCCTATTGAGACAACATATTTTGTAATTTTGAAAAAAGAATTTTATTGAAAAGAATTATTTAAAAATATTAAATAAAATAAAAAATTTTGAACCAAAATTTGGAAAGAAAATATTAAGTATTTTTTGAAATTATTTTGCTTAAAAAATAAACTTATATAAGTTGTTGAAACCTCCCCATCCCAAACTTTCCCTCTCCTACTCTGCCTACTATCCCCTCCCCTTACTTCCACTCCTTGGAAAAAAGTACGACGGACGGACAACCGACCGAAACTATAAGGGTTTCAGTCCGGGGCTACGAAACCCGAAAAAGTAGAATTCTCCATATAAAATGTAATAGCTGATATTTTAACTAAGAAGAGATTTTCACTTTAAATAAAAAAAGTTGAATTTAACCAAAAAGGACAAAGTTTTAACAAAATATTCAAATCCTCAACCAAAAAAGTTTCATTTTCAACCAAAAAGATGCGTTTATAACCAAAAAAGATGAACATTCTACCGAAAGTCAATAAAGAAAAAAATTCCATCCAAAATGTTGAATTTCCAAGCCAAAAAGACAAGCTTTGTACAAAATAGTTGAATTTTGAACCAACAAGATTAATATCCGTTCGTTCGGTTGGTCGTTTTTTTCAATTTACTCCCGTCCCAAAAGAAATTTTACTTCAAAAACTTATCTGCAAAATATTGAAAACTTGAAACATTGAGACTACAAATATTTCAATTATTACGCTTTCTAAAATTTTATTTTATAGAGTTCAGAAATTGTGTTGTTGTTATTTATAATTTTTGTAATGAACTAATGTTTCCTCAAGAAGCAAGATCTTTTCCCGGAAATATGGAAAAAAGACATGCAAAAAATTGACACGATCTTTCAGCTTGGATTTCCCCGATGTGTTAATTATTTTAATGAATTCCATTCGCATGCATCTGTTATTTATAGTCTAGTATTAATATTCAAAAGTAGCAAGATGCGCTTTTTAGACATTTAAGAGAAAAGTGACTTAACATTTAAAACATTTTTTTTTCTTTTTATTTGCGGTCACGTTTCTGGATTTTTATTTCCTAACATTAAAAATAGAAACAATTTAAAAATCCATTATTAAACGAACTTTTAAATACTATGTTTAAACCAATTTTGCATCAATAGTTTTGACATAAAAGAGTTGGAAAATTTTAAAAGATATATCAAACGATTTTTAATTTAAAATGTTCCAAATCAATTAATTTGAGATCAGGTAAAAATAAAAAAAATCATAATGTTTCGAATTGAATTAAAAGGAATTGTACATATACGATTTCTAAAAGAAGGCGTTTAAAATTGAATAATTTCAAGTATAAAGTGTTTGAAATTGAAAAAATGTTCATCAAAAGTTCTAAAAATTGGAACATGTTTTCATTAAAATTTTGAAAATTTGTCATTTTCATTAGAAAGACTTGAATTTATACAATTTCTACTTCAGAAAAGAAATTGAATATTATCAGATTAAACTTTTGAAAATTGGATCATTTAAAATTAAAAGGAATCGAAATTGTATTATTTCTAATCAAAAGCATTCAAAATTGGATAATTTAAAAATAAAAAGTTTTGAATTTAAATAATTTTGAATTTAAATAGTTCAAAATTCGACAAATTGAATTCGTAAAATAAATTAAATGTTTCAAAGTCAAAGCTCCTGAAATTCTTGAATTGTGATACTAAAACTTCTGGGTTTAATGGGTTTGAGTATAAACTCAAACCCATTAAAAATTCAATCATTTTAAGGAAACTTAAATCATTTAACAATTAACAATTGGTTAACTGTTACTTATATTTTTCAAAATTCAACCATTTCAATTTTAATTACAAAATTAAAACTTATAAAAGCGAAAAATTGCAAATGTAGCGTTCAACATAAAAATTGAAAACTCTAAATTTGTAACTATTTAAAAGTATAGAAATTATTCAATTACTGAGGTATTAATTGCAGATAGTATAAGTTTGATCAATTTCGATTTTAAACAATACAATTTTTAACTTTAATTTTATATCGTTTAATTCTTAACACTTAATTTAGAATTATTATTCCTTCTTGATATTTTCCAATCAAATATTTTTCAGTAATAAAACATTTTTTTAATTTTCCACTAAAAAGCGTACAATTGAACGATTTTAAGCCTTTTGATTTGCAATTATTTTTTAAGAGTTGAATTAAAAATGCTTAATACTTTTGAACCTTTTAAAATAATTCAATTCCTATTTTCAAAATCTTTTAAATTTTAAGGCTTGAATTTTAAAAAATATTGTCCTTTTCATTATTTTTAATTTATTCTAGAGGCATTTAATTCAAAATCGTTCAATCACAAATCCTTGAAAATGAAAATTCCATATGATATTCTGTGATTTCGAAGAATTTGAAAAAGCAGAAAATGATGTAGATTTGAAATTGAAACCAATCAATTTAGAATATTTAAATCTGAAATTATTAAATTTCAAACTAACTAGCAAGGCTTTAGTTTCGAGACCTCAAAAATCTAAATGTATTATAAATGCGCATTCAAAACTATGATTTTAAATTGAAATTATAGAAATTTTTAAGATGATGAATATTGTATTAATAAGTATCATAGCATGTAGTATCAAGTGGCATTCGAAGTGATTAGATATATTTTTTTTACTGAAAAATTAGATTCCTGTTAAAAAAATTACTGCCATTTTCACCGTTCAAAAATTAACGATTTTAAATATTGTGAACCTTTACAGTTGAATTATATCAAAAATGTTGAAAATTATATATTTTTGGATCTTAAACAATTCTATGGATCTTGAAATTGAGTCACTAAAAATTAATCATTTTCAAAGTTTGCATCACGCTTTTTGAAATTCACTCATTTTTATAATAAATTTTAATAACAATAAAATGTCATATTGACGTGATAGAAAAAGTCCCAAGCTTCAATGCGGGCAGAATGAATGAATTAACGAATGAATGCTAGATTATTATATATAAATAACTTTCGAAATTTTCAGAAAATGAAACATTGAAAAAAATTATTAAAAATGTATATTTCTATATAATTTGATCAAATTTTACCAAAAAATTGAATAAATAAACATCCTAAAAAATGAAGGGGAAAAAAATGTTATCGTTTGAAAGCCATTTTTCCCAAAAATGGCCAAAAATCGCATCTTTTTGTTTGGGAAAATTAATACTCATGACCTTTCATTACAAAAATTATGAAAAAAAAATATTAAAAAATTTATGAACACCCCTTGTTAGAATGATTTAGTTCTGAATGTAGTTTCGAACATTTCTTCCTTAGTCGATTATGTTTCCCGAATCGGCCATGACTATTATAATGTTTTGATTGATTACTAATTCTTTTTTTATATTGCAAATTTGTTGTCCCTGTGGACTTTGATTAAAAGGAAGACTTTTCAATAAATACGTAAATGTCAAGGTTGAAATATTGAGGTTTCCTCGCAATACCCCAGGATTTGAATAATTATCAAACTTTAAACAATAATTAATTTCTCGCTTCACCATTGAATAATCACAAGATCCTCCAGTACGGATTTCCCCGATATGTGGTTTATTTTTATGAATTCCATTCGCATGCATGAGTCATTATTTTATTGACTAGCATAAACTTACTTTATATAAATGCTCCACTGGACGGAAATTGCAAGTTCGTTGGCATGTAAATTAATATAATATCTCCTTTTTTTTAACTGTTTCTGAAGCAATGTATTCAGATTATTACAATTTCCAAATATTAAAAGAAACCCTAGTGGAAAAATGTTTACAAAAAAGTACAAAAAACTGAAAACATTATTTGAAAAAGAGTCAAACTCTGAACATTCTTATGAAAATGTTTTATATAATTAATAAAGATTAGAAATTTGCAAAGAATCGTAAAAAAAGTCGTCGAAAAGATATTCTTAGTTAATTCTGTGAAAAAAATGTAGCCTTTTCGTTGAAAAATAGTCAAACTGTGAACTTTTTTATGAACATTTTTTATATAATTAATGAAGCTTGCAAATTTGCAAAGAATCGTATAAAAAAGTCATCGGAAAGATATTCTCAGTTAATTCGGTAAAAAACTTGAAATTATTCGTTGAAAAATAGCCAAGCTCTGAATTACTTCATAAAAATTGTTTAAATTATTGACAACTCTTGTAAATGTACAAAGAAAAATATAAAACAGTCATCGGAAAGACATTATTAGTTGGATCCGTAAACAAACTGTACCTATTCCTTGAAAAATAGCCAAACTCTGAATATGTTTATGAAAATTGTTGAAATAATTAATAATTATTGTAAATTTGCAAAGTATCGGAGAAAAGAGTTATTGGAAATGTATTCTTTGCTGCTTCCGTAAATAAATTGACCCTATTCGTTGAAAAATAGCCAAACTCTCCATTTGCTTATGAAAATTGTCTAAACAATTATTAAATCTTGGAAATTTGCAAAGAATCATAGCAAAAAGTAATCGGTAAAAGTGGTCGCTGATCGCTGATAGCAGATTAGATCAGCGTTGCTGTATCTCCTTTTTAATATAGGATCTTATTCCCAGACGTTAATTACACTAAGGATTAACATCACATCTGTTCTTCAATTTAAATATGAACTCTTTTCAAATATTCTCTTAAAAATTTGTTTACAAAAAAAAGCGATAAAAAATTTTCCATGAATATAATGAAAATTTTGTTAATATCTTGAAACTCGAATTTTTCCTACAGTTTTTCGAAAATCCTGCAAGATTAAAAAATTGCCTTAAAATCTTCCAGAATCTTTTTTTTTTACATTTTTAGAAATATTTTTTAATATTTTAACAAAAAAATCATTTTTAATTTTCTAGAAATTTTGATGGAAATTTTTTATTCTTTTGAAACCTTTCAAAACTCTTAAAAGGCTCCTAAATTTCTTGTTTGAAATCTTCAAAAATCTACATTTAGTTTTCAAAGTTTTAAAATCTTTTCAAGTTTTAAATTATTTTGGAATCTTTTCAGAACTTCTAAGCAGATCTTAAACTTCCTCAAATTTTTCTCCAAATTAATAATTGTTCAGTTGTTATTTAATAATAAAAATTTGTTTCAAATCGTTTTAAGTATTCTCTGAAGATGAATTCTTCAAAAGAAAAAAAAACATTTAAAACTTTCCTAGCAATCTTCAGAAAATTTGTTTATTTTCCTAAAACCTTTCAAGATCCTTAAAAATCTTCAAAATTTTATTTCGCAATCTTCAAAATTTTGGATTTTTCATAAGTTTTATATTATTTCAAAGGTGACCACTCCTGATTCGATTCGGAACTCCACTTACGTGCGTTTCTAACAATAATTGATATAAATTTTATGAAATAAGATCCATCGCTTTTATTATTGTTTCAACAGAGATGGCTTTGTCGCTGAATGTTAATATCTTCAAAATAAACTTATACACACTTTTAAATAAGGTTTTTTTCACTAAAATGCATCTCCCTGTCTGAAATAATTACCATAAAATTATTTGAATAAATAAATAACATAACGATTTTGAAGTTTTCGCATTGAAAATTCTACCATTTTCACGATTTGCAATTTAGAATTCTTCCATTATTAAGATTTTAAATTAAAGATTCATTGATTCGGAATGTTTTTAGTTTAAAATGATGTAATTCATAATTTTCTTCAGTTTTGTAATATGTGGTTAAATTTTATACTTACAATGGACAATTCTTCAATTTTAAATATTTGCAATTGAAGACTCTTCAATATATAATTTTTGTGTAATAGAAAATAATCCAATTTTGAATTATTTTTTTGGAATATGTACTTCAATTTTGAACATTTAAATTTGGAGAATATTCCATCGTTAAGATTTACAATTGAAATTTACTCAATTTTGAAAACGTTTAAATAGATATTCTTAAATTTTGTTAAGAGTCAAGAATGTTCAATTCTTACTTTTCAAACTGAAGGAATTTTGTTTTGTTCTAAATTCAAAAAACTAAAATCTCTTCAATTTCAAAGATTTACAATTTAAATTTCTACAATTTTTAAGAGTTAAAATTGAAAATTCCTTAATTTTGAAAATACAGAATCAGAAAATTATTGAATTTTCACGATTTATATTTTAAAGGTATGTAATTTTGAACCTTTTTTTTTTTTTTTTTTTTTTTTTTTGAATAGTTCAATTTTGGAGACTTGAAATTGAAAAATATTCAATTGTGAAGGTTTACAATTGAAATTTACTCAATTTTTGAAATGTTAAAATAAAAGTTCTTAAATTGCCTTAATAGACAAGAGTTATTAATTCTAAATCTTCAAAATTGAAGAAAATTCAAATGAAAGTTAAAATGTAAAAAGTTTTAATGTAAATTAAAAAAAATGAAAACTCTTCAATTTTGAAGAATTATAATTCAAAGTTCTACAATTTCGAAAATTTACAATTGAAAATTCTTAAATTTGGCAAATATAGATTTTAAATTATTGAATTTTCACGATTTATATGTTAAAGTTATGTGATTTTGAACGGTTTTTTTTAATAGTTCAATTTTAAAGATTTCAAATAAAAAATTCTATTATTTTAAAGTTTTGAAATTTAAAATTCTTCCAGTTTTGAGATTTACAATTAAAGATTCATTGATTTAGAATACTTTTAGCTCAAAATTATTTAATTTTTAAAATTTTTCATTTGTAATATGTACTTAAATTTTATAGACTTACAACGAAAAATTCTTTAATTTTAAATATTTGCAATCGAAGATTCTTCAATATCTAATTTTTATGATCGAAACTAATATGATTTTGTGTGCGTTTTTGGAATAGTTCAATTTTAAAAATTTATAACTAAAAATTCTTCATTTTTAGCAAATCACAATTTAAAATTCTTCAATTTTTAAGATTTACAATTGAAGATTCATTAATTCGAATAGATTATAGTTTAAAATTATGTAATTTTCAACGTTTTATTGTGTAAGTCTTTAAAATAGAACTTAATATCAAATAGAAAAATTCTTCAATTTTGAATATTTGCAATTGAAGACTCGTCAATATTTAATTTGTATAATAGAAAATAGTGCAATTTTCATTTATTTTTTGGAATAGTTCAATTTTGAGGATTTAGAATTTAAAAATATTCAATTGTGAAGATTTAAAATAAAAAAATTTCCATTTGTGAAGATTTGAAATTGAAAAATATTCAATTGTGAAGATTTGAAATTAAAATTTATTCAATTTTAAAGACGTGTAAATAAAAATGGTTAAATTTTGGAGAGAGTCAAAAGCTTTCAATTCTAAATCTTCCAAATGGAAGAGATTTCAAATGAAAATCATCGAAGTTACAGAAATTTTAATTGTTAAACTAAAAACTTGCATAATTTTTAATTGTAAATTTGGCAAAATTAAAAACTCTTCAAGTCTTGCACTTCAAAGATTTACAATTCAAAGTTCTACAATAATTTTGAAAAGTAACGAATAAAAATTCTTTATTCGAAACCACCATTTTATGAGCTTGCAAAACCCTTGAAAAGTGACCGTTATATAGCCCTTTATCGAATGGTGTCAACTGGTGAAATAAAATGAGTTCCAAAAGCGCCACACAGGTGCGTAAATAATTCCACAAATGGCCACTAAATAACGCACAATGTTTTCTCTGACAGCACTGTTGGGAAAAATAATGACACCAGATGGCACTCTAGCTCGAATCGAACCACATTTAAAATTTCGCGCCATACGAGATTACCAATCACAGTCCAAGCAGATGACTGCCACGTCAGTCGTATGTTTTCACGACTCACTTTTCACACGACCCTGTAGTCTCATAAAATGCTGATTTCGAATAAAATATCGTACATCACTCGTAGTGTTACACACGTATTTTCACGTGGAGCTCAATATTCTCAGGACGACTTGCAAAACCATGGCATTCGGCTATGGTTTTACAACTCGTCATGCAAACATTGATCTCCCAGCAAAAACGTACCTAACACTACTTGTGATGTAATATACTATTAATTTCAAAAATATATGTAGAACTACAAATTTTTCAATCGTCAAGATTTATAATTTTAGGTTATGTAATGTTGAAATGCTTTTTGCAATAGTTCAATTTTGAAGATTTAAACTTGCAAATTCTTCAATTTGAAACACTCGTATTTTCTATTGAAGGCTCTTCAATATTTGATGTGTATATTAGAAAATGAAGCAATTTTGAATACTTTCTTTTAAATAGTTCAATTTTTGAGATTTAAAAATTAATTTGATTCAGCTTTGAAGATTTAAAATTGAAATTTATTAAATTTTTATATATTTTTAATTGACGTGCGATTACATAACAGGGAATGAGAGACAACAAAAAAACACTGAATCTACCTGTTTAAAAGATCAAATTAAAAAGTCCTTTGGACGGATTATTCACTATCATTTATTCATCTCGGTATCACGTTAATATTGGTTAAAAGAATACAAAAATTTCGCCAAAAACATATCAAATTGTCATCGCACAGTCCAGAAAAAAATGGGGGAAACACCATTTGACATTTTCATCATGAAGTTGCAAATTCTTAAGTTCACGGTTGTTTCTCAAAGTTATTTTTATATAATGAAACCTCGCTAAAAGTGAAATAATTAAAATTATATATGTTTATGAATTTAATTTGCATGTTCACAGGCTTCTAAGAACTTCATTTGTGAAATTCGTGGACCTTTTTTTAATAATAAACAAACTATGCAAACCAAATTTTGTACTATGTTGCGACGCAGGAACCTACGCCGTTACTTTTTCTTGAGTAACTAGTTAGAGTCACTAGATAAAGTAACTTCAAGTTACATAAAAGTGTTACTTTTTTCACTTCCTTAATTTTATCATTTAAAAATCCAAATAACTAAGATGATAATTCATAAAAACTGAATTTTAGAAGAAATAGGCATTAATTAAAGTGAATAAAAACTACACAATATATTTGGAAACATAGACAACAATGTATATTTAGAATAAAATTCAAATTGAGTCATAGACTTTTCTTAATTATCAGATTTTGAATGAATTTTGTTTCTTCACTATTGTTCGGCAGGATCGCCAGAATTACTTGTTTTATTGACTTTATTTTCATCATCCATAAAAAATGATTTTTCATTAAAATTTTATTCAGAAAAAAGATCTTCTCCTTTCACTCCGCTCGGATTCGAACAGCAGGTCAACTAATTTCCGGTCAGGTGCTCTAACCACTGAGCTACAGAGAGATCAGAGGAAGAATTCTTTTTTCTGGAATACGCTTTATTTAGCAAGATGTTACAATTAAATTTTTAGTAGAAATCTGTATTATCATCAGAAAAGGTAACGAATCGAGAAGAGAAATCCACAAATAAAATGGAAATCTACAATATCGACCAAAGTTATATTCTCATATACAAAAAATATTTTAACGTCATTTCAGACAAGATGGAGAATAAACATTTTTAATTAGAATTTTATTCAGAAAAATGATCTTCTCCTTTCACTCCGCTGGGATTCGAACACCAGGTCAACTGATTTCCGGGCAGGTGCTCTAACCATTGAGCTACAGAGAGATCAGAGGAAGGATTCTTTTTTCTGAAATACGCTTTATTTAGCAAGATGTTACAATTCAATTTTTAATAGAAATCGGTATTATCATCGGAGAAGGTAACGAATCGAGAAGAGAAATCCACACATAAAATGGAGATCTACAATTTCGACCAATGTTATATTCTCCTATACAGAAAATATTTTAACGTAATTTCAGACAAGATGGAGAATAAACATTTTTAATTAAAATTGTATTAAGAAAAAAGATCTTCTCCTATCACTCCGCTGGGATTTGAACACCAGGTCAACTGATCTCCGGTCAGGTGCTCTAACATCTTGCTCAATAAAGCGTATTTCAGAAAAAAGATTTCTTCCTCTGATCTCTCTGTAGCTCAGTGATTAGAGTACCTGACCAGAAATCAGTTGACCTGGTGTTCGAATCTCTGCGGAGTGAAAGGAGAAGATCTTTTTTCTGAATAAAATTTTCATTAAAAATGATTATTCTCCATCTTGTCTGAAATGACGTTAAAATATTTTCTGTATAGGAGAATATAACTTTGGTCGATATTGTAGAT
>JAABKJ010004834.1:0-23821 GCA_011634705.1 Andricus grossulariae
AATAAATTCAGTTGAGTGAATTCCTCGGTGTCCTTCCTTTATTATCAACACGCTCGTGCCCGTAGGAGCACCGCCTTATGGAGTTTTGGGAGAAATACAACCAATAACTACAGCAATCCTACAATTCTCGTTACTTTTCGAATAAAAATGGAGCGATAATGAGGCGAAAGATTATCCAGGCAAGGTTGAAAATGGGAAATTATCTTCGATTCTTGTAAAGTTTAACCGACAAGGTTATTTTTTGTTGCAGCGAATCTTTCACCTGGAATCGATGTCAACTTTATCTTCCGTTTTTTCTGTGCTTTGTTGTATATCAATTTTGTAATATTTTCAGAAATAAATTAATAAAAAATTAAGGATATTTTTTCGATGATGCTCATTGATAGACATATTAATTAATTATCTTGTTGATTACAGTTTTCTGTCTTATGTCAAATTCGTCGGAACATTTCCTACGAATTCAACACTCCAGTGTTTTGTATTACAGTTTGTAACGTAATTTAGGATTCAATAACTTTCAAAAGAAGAAATTTTTAAAGATTTTTATTTCTTTTAATACTTCTACGTTTTTACTAAATTTCTTAAGAATTCTTTTTTTCTTTTTCAATTCTTATCTGTAGTGGAACGGTAGACTGATGCTTATTCGTAATGGGATGATAGCCGCTTTCTTAACGTTAACGGAACAATAGCCTAAAATCTGTAGTACCCATCGAAATTCAATAATTTGTTTGAAAAATTCAATTTTTAATATTATTCATTTTGCAAAATTAGTTTTTTTTAATGAATACGATCTAAAAAATAACTATCCATAAACGAATTCAAAAATGTTTTCAATTAATGATTACAGTTTGAAGAATTGGGCTGTAAATTTTGAGATAAGGAAAAATACTGAATAGAAGGCGACATAGTGTCCGAGATTTGAAAAAATAAAAGTTTTTTCCATCTTCCCTATAAGAAGGTTCGAATGAATGATTATGAATTGTTGAAATAATTGGGAAATATCTTAAGCAAAACAATACTACTTTTAAAACTCGTTAATTGTATAATTAATTGCACAGCAGAATAAGTTTCCACGATTTACAGACAAAAAGAGGATTCAATTATGTCATTAATTTGAAGAAAGAATGACTTTTTCGAACGTTAAGAAGAAAAGATTGTTTGAAGAAGTGAAAATTCTTTAGATATTTACCAAATATGTCAAACAATAAGTACTATTCTTGACGTACAATAAGCTTTTGATAATGTATCTCGAAAGATAATAACTTGTCACGATTTACAGGGGAAAAACATTGTTTAAATAAATGATAATTGATTAAACAGTTCTAAATTATCAAAATTATATAGAAAATACTTGGAAACTCGTGACTTATCGATTGAAAATAATTCATGTGAAGAAAATTTGAAAAAATACCGTCTTTAGCATGAATATGATACGAAACTGCTACTTCGAATTTTTTGGTGCATTTTTCGGGCACAATAAAAGGAGATTGGAGGCGTCAAAATTAAAAGTTATTGAATGGAAATTATTTCTTGAATACTCCTTAGAAGGTATACTTTTATTCACAAAAATTTTATTGCAAGTACTTCTTCGTACCATTTTTTTGAAAATCCACCCTTTACCATTTAAAACCGCATGTTAATTCATAAGGCCTGGTGGCACCGGTTAACGTTGAATTTTTTGTTTAATTAACTAATTTATTTTTTCGGAAAACAAACAAGGTCGGGCGGGGGGGTATCAGCGACACTCGAAAGTCGAATTTTTGCACCACCCTAGGCGTACAGAAAACACTGTAAAAACAAGAAATATCTTTTTTAATAGTACAAATTTTGTCATATCCTTTTTTTGAATGTAATAACTTCATGATGTTATTTTGAATGTAAAACAAATTGTTATACCTCAAACTAGCCCTGAAATAATACTTTGTTTTACATATATATCTTCAAAACTTAACTCTTAAGTGTTTTAAGATTTATCTTATATTATAAATAAATTATATAAACAAATACTTTGATTCTGGTGATGCAGCATCTATAAAAATGACTTCATCGCATCAGAAAAGAAAACCGGGGAAAACCTGAATTTCGAGATGGAAAAGCTTGGAATTTGAACATGAAATGTCACTGCCCACATGCGTCTCCAATTCCTGAACTGCCCTCATTCTTCCGTACCGTAACATTCAGAATTCTCTTTCCTTCGAGACATTTCCCCTATTCCATCATCCATGCCAGCAATTGTTGGACAGCTGCACTTGGGAACGGCTTTAACCATAACTCAATCCATTTTCTGTCCTTGTGAGAAGTGCAGAAGGAACGGCAAAGGAGTTGAAGGTTTTTTTGAATTTGTGCTTCATTTCTATCCAGCCGCTATGCAAACACACAGAATATGATGAAGCCCAATATTTAGTTGGCAACACTCAATTACAATGAGTATGTAACGCCTGCACAATTTAGACTAAGGGACAGCCGACACAGAAAAAACACAATTTATTTAGGTGGAAAATTTTACTCTTTGTAAGGTGTGAGAAAAAGAATCATATATGACCCTTCGCGAAGAAGGTGACCTAAAGCGCTGTATAAACTTCATTTCACAGAATGAGCGATTGAAGAGGCGATCCAACACAGGAACTCCATAAGAGGGCTTCACTCTTGCAGTTTATATATAATTTGCATGTTTCGGATACAAAAAAAAAAATGTTTATTGTTCAACAGCAAACCAAAAACTATCGATTGGTGTAAAAAGCTAAAATTCGAATTTTTCCGCATTAGGTCCCTTTCTTCGCTGACGGTCACATATAGCAGCTGAAATTAAGAATGTGTTTTAACTATTAAAATAAGCAAACAAAAAAAAAACACAATTCAGGTAGGGAAGACCTGAATTTAAGAGGATGGTTATAGTGAAAAGTTTGTTTAAGGTACAGATTATCTCAAATTAAACATTCTACAACCTGAAAGTAACACGCTTGTTTATTCCTCCACCCCCTCCCGTGAATTCTAACTTGAAATCATATGAATTATAAATAATGCTTCTCGATGGCAATCTTGACAAAGAACAATGTGGGCGCATTATCTTTTAGGTACATACTACATTAGGCACATACTTAGGTGCATGTCCTTAGTACTAGTCGTGCGTAGAAATGAAACAGAATAATGTATAAATTTTCCAAAATAAAAATTTTCAATCACGCGGAGGACTTTTACGGAAAATTATAATTAAGATAAGAAAAAACGCTTCTGACGTATTTCAAAATTTTAACTTGGAAAAATTGCTACTTCATTTTGTATTTCCTTCACTTGTTTTACTCTGATTAAAGTTTTTTTACGTTGATTTTAGTTTCTTGAATTTGTAACATTGCAATATAGTGTTTTACAGGCTAGTGCATTTATAATTTTCAAATTATTTTTAATTTATTTTCTACTATTTCTTATGACTTGTTTAAAAGATGTTTAAAATTTGTTAAAAGCTCACCCGAATTTGATCCGTTCTTCTAGCGAATTGAATGTTTCCAAACTCAGATGTGTCTCTGTAACAAAGGCACAGCCATTGCAAGAGTTTCTTTTCTTCGTGTCTGATAAATTTACCATGTATGACAGCTTCACATCCCTCCTTTTCGAGATTTCTATAGCCTTCTTTCTTTAATGCCTCGTCTACCTCTTGGAAAAAGGAAAGTCTGACTAAGAACGATACCTACAAGAAAGAAAATTATAATTAGTCAGAGGATGTAAAGCCTGTGCGGAAAAATTGTATGGTGCTGCACTTTTTCTGTCCAGTCTTCCTTGCGTCTCCACTGCTACGCGCCAAGCACTGTCTGTCTAGTTAAGTTGCCAGACTAGCATGTAATTCTACGATCGACCACTTTATAGACAGGTCGTCTATTTTGATTGAACATAATTTTTTATCAAATAATATAATTATTTTCAATTTGCACATTATTTGTGCCACACCTTATTATTATTATTATTATTGTCTGTATTCGCCGTTATTTGCACACTATTGTTCCTTGTTCTACAAAAATATTTTAGAAAACATTACAAATTGTAATTAAAATAGGCCCTGGAACCGTAAAATTCATCTCAAGTGACATAAGGGAAGAATAATTCCACAACACACTGTTGTAAGACCACTAATATTCTCCAAATAATATTGATGAGTAAAAATTATGTTCCATCGCCATATTGTAATATTTATTAACTGTTCTTTGTCCCGAAGTAATTACCTTCAATAATAATATGTATCAGAAAGTTGAGATTGTTTGAAAATTTTGAAAATTACAATAAGACTAGAAAAAAAGTTGTCAGCAGTTGTCACGAAGTTTTCCTACAAAATCCTGAAGAAGAATAACAAAAAATCGCAGGAATCTTCCAACTCGTGTTAAAATATCGTCGAGGGCCTAAGCCTGCCCAAGCCTGGCAAAACTAGGTTTGTTATCGATTCCGCGCCATTTTACAAAAAATGTCAAATGTGTCACGTTCAAAATACACTGATCGCCGAGTGACAAGTACGGAAGCATCTTAAGGCCATGTAACGAGTGTACCAGTTGACCAAATCAGTCCTGAGATCGATATTTTTTCATCCATATTTACAAATAAAATTTAAAATAACGCGGAAAAAATTTCGGAAAATATTAATAAGTATAAAAGGACCGTTTGAGGCAAGGTACAGAGTTGGGGGAAGAAAAAGTGTTTTATTGAAAATAAGAAATATCGACCGATGCATTTGGGCTTCACGGCAGAGGTTTGATTTCTATCATTCTCTGTAGTCGAAGAAGTAATACAAATTTTTTTTCACAATTCTAAATATTTAGGGCCAGATACACTTTCCTTAGCTCCTTGTATTTAGCGTGCCAAATCTTCAGCAAGATATTTCATTCCGTGTTGTGAATGAAATTACCGATATACCTTCGATTTTTATTTTAATCGAAATTTTTTTCCAAAATTTCCACCGAAACAAAGCAGAGACGTGTATTTTATTGCCTCCTCTTTCATTCTCCAAACTTTCTGAGCGATATCTTATTTCGTTTTGACATAAGTTGGGAAAGAAAAATTGAGGACTAGTTTCGTCACGTAACCCACTCGTTACATGGCCTTAACGTGGAATTTATGTAGGGAAACTCTAACTACTATCCACCATAATCTTTTAATGAACGTCACTCTCCAAGCGTATTTGAAATATCGACAAGCAGTTGCAAGTAGTCATAATTGCTCGGGTCAATTCGGATGTGTTCGGCCCTCCTCTGCTTTGTAAATGAATGGGTTGCGACGTATTGTCCTTATGAAGACACGCCCGTCAAATATGTATTTTCAATAAATGATTGACAGGCCACACTTATAATACATATTAATATTAAAGATATCTTAGTTCGAGGAAAAGAATAATTCACATCTTAAAATATAGTAAGAAGCATTTTCATTCATCATGAATCTCAGTCATCCGAAAAATCATACGGGTTAGCTAGCCGGAAGATTGAATAAAAAGTCCACTCTACCAAGTGGGAAAATTGCTCATCCTCTGCGGCATTGAGAAGTGCAAGTTGCACACATTCCCTTCTAATTCTGTGCCGAACAGTGGACAGCTGCTGGATGCGTGCCAGCATTGGCGGTAAGTTGGTATAGGGAGGCACTGTGCACACCTCGCTCACAGTGTTGGTCGCGACTGCCTCATCATCAATCACAGCGTCCCAGAATTTTTGTTGACAAGGAAACAGAAGAGGATCAATTTACATGTTTTTACTGCTGCTTTCACTTCATACACATTGAAGGAGAGAAATTTCCTGCAATATTACTACGGCGTCATAAGTGCCAGACGGGCTAACATTAACGTAAGAGACGCCGACCCCCAACCCAACGGACTGCGTATTCAAAAGTAGCACTGATCATCCTTGATAATTTGAGAAACTAGTTTAATTATAATATCCCTCCGACCGAGCCTATTTAACGTGCCATGTTAACGTCGGGGTCTTTCAAAATGGCGGTGACCTTACTCGACCTTAGCTGTCATGAGTGTGCGCCATGTTGAAAGACTAGACCATACAATCATTATGTAATGCTCTTCAAGAACCGACGCCAGAACACTCCCACAAGCAAGAACCAACATTTCTAACACCTATTTGTCCCAACCAAACTGAATTCACGGCTACACTTTATGCAGTTTACACAGGCGAGAATGAGGACACATGCCTTTGACCCTTGTGAAATTGTTCGGTTGGAATTATTTAAGACTTCACGCCCAAGCAACAACTCAGCAGATCTTTCTGACAAATATTTTCTCGGAGCTTGATGTGAGAATGAGTGCCATGAATGGTCGAATACTGTGTGAACGAGAGCGACGCGGTCTACAGTTTTTGGCGCGTAACACCAAGGTCCGTGTACACGAAACGATACCTTGCAGCAGTAGACGCCTGTGAAGGCGCGTTTATAATAGCGTCCTCCAGTAACTCGCCATTTTCCCTAGTACGTTCTATCGCATCGTTTGTAATCTCTGGCGAGCTACTTCCCTACGGTGCGCCGCAGGCGCGACGCAAACACTCACAACGTACACTTCAGTCTATATGGTGCATGCTTGAATATCGGCTGCTATCGTGGTGAATTTTCCACATGACAAGAGTGCCAGCAAAGCCGGCCCTGAGTGTCTGATAAACAGATTAAAAGAAAATGTCGACGGAGTTAGTGGTGTCATTTTAAAATAAATGATAATCCCCCCAGTCTGGTGACGGTTCGGAGCAGCGGAGTTATAATCTCTAGGCCTCGAGGGGTTTGTTTATGGCAACAGGCCATCCCTCTCGAGGCTCCTGTCAAATGACAGTTTATGAATGGAGTCTGTGCTCGAGCAGGTATGATTTATTGGTGAATTTAGAGTTGACTTAAAGTTTATTGGGCGTAAATATTCAATTAATTTGGGCGTGGTATAGAATTCCACGTCACAATGTATAGAGTATCAATTGCGACCGACTTTCAACTTGACCGGAATCCGGGTCAAATCGTACTAAGTTCATGGTAACATCTACTGAAGTACAATTTCAACGTAACGTTTTTTGTAGTGAAAAGAAGGTCAAAAAATATTATCGGGGTCGGTTCTTATCATCCGACAGTTTTCGATGAACTATAAACATTGTCTGAGTCACGTGATAGTTGGCAGCTGAGAGAAGGCATTATAATACTTGTCATTGTCCTTGATTTGACAAGTCCTTCTGCTGTTTGGCACTTTATATTTAGTGTTTTCCTTTCGAAGTCTATACACTATCGGTAAAGGTAAGAAAATGTTCAGTACCGTTAAAAAAAATTGTTGGTACCAGCAAAAAAAATTATCGGTACCGACAATTTTTTTTACCGGTTATTAGGGTTGCGTAGCCCCGTCCGTCGTAATTTTTTCCCGCCAAAACAAAAGACACAAGTGCCAGCATTTGGCAAACCTTGGTGCTTATGTCCTACTGATGTGCGAAGTGATAACGCTTATGCCCGTCAGGAATTCCAAACTTTGGCGTTTATAACCTCTTGGTTTGTCAAATGTTGAGACTTATGTCTTTTTGGAATTGCAGGCTTTGTCGCTAATGCCCTTTTTCGGTGCTATACCTCGGGTTTTGACAGGAGAATAGTACGACAGACGGACGGGCATCAGATCGAAACTATAAGGGTTTCTGTCCAAAGCTACGCAACCCTAAAAACCGGTAAAAATTTTTTACCGGCACCGATAATTATACACTTCGAAGAGAAAACACTTATCAGAAAATGCTAAGCAGCAGGAAGACTTGTCAAATAAAGGGCAATGACAATCATTATACATACCTTCTCTCAACACATTCATGAATTGAGTCTCTGGTGTACTGTTAAAGGTTTAGTTCGTTTTTTGACCAAAATCATTAAAAATCATCTTGAATTTCATTTTTGGTCGATTTTCCGAAAAATAATGATTTTACCAAAAAATGTTGTGCACAAAAAAGTTTTAGTGTTACGAAATGTACAATTTCTCTGCAGAATATTCTTATACAAAAGCAATATTTTTTTTAATCAATGATGAAAACCCTGAAAATAAGGGTCGCTTCCAAAATTAAAGTTCAATGTATGAATAAACATACAGCATTTTTTAGCCTCATAAATTTTATACAAAAACGAGATCTCTGAACTTGAAAATTAGACATTGAAGATAGCCTTTGTTTAGTTTCAAGCACACAACTATGGTAAATGTTTTGCCTAAAATTACACTCTCAAACCAATAGATTCAGCCCATAAACCCTAAAGTGGGGTATGAATTGCTATTTTGATGCTGGTTTGAAAATAAAAGTAAAATTGCGCAAAGAATCAAATAAAGATAATCTCTAAAGTAAATTTCTGACTCAACAGATCTAATCATTTGTTTTTGTGGGTATTTGGGTACCCACTATCAGGACAAAAATCACCAGCTAAATCGCTAACATGGTCGCGCAGCCGACTTAAAAAAAAAATTTGGCATGACCCATTTGTACGTATTCTCACGAACATTCCCCGAAACTTTCTTGAGAAGCTTCCTTGATACGCGGACATTTACCTACTTCCGGCAACCTTCCTGGAACATTTTTCTGAATTCTCCGAACCTTCCATTGGCTTGAAATTGTCACCAATTTGCTTGAGTTTTTTTCCTTAATCGCTGAAAAATATTTCTTGGTTGGAATTCCACTCGTTCGTAAAAAAATTGTCTTTTTGGTTTGCAAATTCATCTTTTTTGTTAGAAATTTTATCTTTTTTAGTTGAAATTTCAACTAGTTGGTTGAAAAACTTTGTCAATAATTCCATTGCATGTTATTAAAGAATAAACTATATTGTTAAATTGCGAAATAGTTAACGAAGTAATAACGTAGTGAACAAAGACCCTTCGGCTGAGAGTCCCAGGATATCCTAGAATTATCGCGAATTATATCCTACAAGGCGGAAATATCGATATCACTTTAATGTCCCAAGGCTATGTCAGAACAACCTGAGTATATCCCATTAATGTCCTAATTTGATATGCCAAGAATATTTCCCACATCCTAATTGTATAATTTGGTATATTGCTGAAAATTCAGATATATCTACTGCAAACTGTATGGATATTCAATCGTATAAATAAAATAACTCAGAATTTAACCGATGGCATTAGCTGCGCGGTGAATCTTGATTTGGAAAGAGTCCAGATATCCAAGCTGTGTATTCGCTGCATTTTAACTATTTTCGAGTGGAAGGTTGGACTCTGAGGATGATTGGGTGCATTCGATTGGTAGGGAAAATGTGTTTCGGGCTGAATATTTCAATATTATTCGCGTTGTTTTATGTTCTGATCAGGAGGGTATAAAATTTATCATAAATGATATACAGCATGTCAAGAAGTAAGCCTAGCCTCTATAGCATGATAATTTTTAGAGTAAAGTAATTAATAATCAATTTTTCAGTAAAGTATCATCAAGCAGTGTTGCAGACCTCTGGTTAAAATGCACTAAAAGACATTTGCAGCCCATCGTTCATCGCGCTTTTGCGAATCAGATAAACCAAGTGAAAATAGTTCTAGGTAATCTCATGAGAAAATTCTCGAAAATTTGTGTTTTGTTTTGGAAATCTTTCTTCCTACTGATTTCCCCTGGACTTCCATTTAAAAGTCACTCGAAATAGCTATTACTAGGAAAAAACTCAATTTTCAAATAGATTTCTGCCTCGGCTTAAAAATGTTTAAAACAACGCTCCTTGTTTTCTATGAGTGTAAAAAACGAAAGTAAGGCCGAAAAGGTCGTACTTATAACGAATTCAGAGGAGAGAGCTGCGTAACTTCATCATATTTTACTGAAAGATTAATTACCTGTATCTTTTTTGTCTAAATGGTCATGCTATGAAGCATAGGTTTACTTTTGGATATACTGTACATTATTTAGTATAAATGTAACCCCTTTCTGATAAGACCTGTAATTGTGTTAATTAATAGTAAGCCTCAAATACATTTTCCAATTTAACTCAAAATTCATGCTCATAAATATAAATTTTAACACACGAAAGCGAAAGACTAAGTTCACATAAACGCAACTTAGTTTATGAGCAACAAAGCGTTAAAAACTATGTCGTTGTCATTTATATTGCAGCTTGAGGTGTCTTAATACCTCTGGAAATTTTAAACCCCAACGTCTCATTTGACCGAACCGCGCGTTGATTGTATGTAAGGATTACTTTGTTTTTCCTTTAAGTTGGCTCCTCGTTTTTATTCCACATACGCGACATACAGCAGGCAGGTTTACTAATTATTGCTCTTTTGTTGAATACATTATTTATATTATTTTTAATTCACATGTGATTCGTTTGAATGCTCTGTAGTTATCTGAATTCTTTGTATTCTTCTGAATTCCTTTGTATGCTTTTCAATTCTTTGAGATTCTCTTAAATTCTTTTCAATACTTCGAACTTTCTCGAAATCTTCTGAGTTTCTTGAATTTCTCAAATTGCTTCAATTTCCTGAATTGCCAAAATTGCTGAACTTCTTTGGATTATTTTAGTTCCTTGAATTTTCTGAAATCCGTGAAATTGTTCAAATTGTCTAAAATCGTTATTTTCTCAGAATTTCCTGAAATCTTTAAATTTCCCAAATTTATCAAATTTCCTCAATTCCACAAATTCAATGATTTCTCTGAATTCCTTAAATACTCCGAATTCAAAGAATTTCCTGAATGATCTGAATTCATTCAGAAACTCGGAAATTCCTAAAATCTTCAAATACCTTAAATATTTTTTATTTCATGAAATCTTCCAACATTCCTTGAATTTCCTGAATTCCCTGAATTCCTCAAGTAGACAGACTTGCATTATATAAAGAAATGGCATTTTTCAATAATAAATTACCGAAGTAGGACGATGGTCGTAGGCCTTATTTGCTAAGTTGCGAATATCAAATAAAAAAAGTCCAAAAATTTGACAAATTTCTTGACGCGGCGCTTCTACCAAGCATTCACTGAATTTTCTTTTTTAAAACTGCACAGATTTTAGAATGAAATACAATTACATTATTCCTAAAAATTTGTTTCGTTATAGTCAAAATGGTTATCTATTTTTATATTTTAAGTTAAAATTGTAAAACACATTTTTTTGCAATGACCATATTCCTTGAATTCTTTGAATTTCCTTCATTCCCTACATTCCTCGAGTTCGCTTGATAACCGGAATCCCCTAAATTCCTTAGCTTCTCTAAATTTTTTGAATTCCTTCAATATTCTGAATCCTCTAAATTCCTAGATTAATTTCCTAAATTCCTCAACTTCTCTGAATTCCTGGCATTCCGTTAAGACCCTCAATCCTCTAAATTCCTTAGTTTCTCTAAATTACTTAAATTCCTTAAATTCGTTCTATCCATGTATTCCTTAAATTCGTTCTATCCATGTATTCCTTCAATTCCATGAATTTTATGAATTCCCTGAACTACTTAATTTCCTTTAATTTTCTAAATTCTTTGATTTGCATGATCTCCCTAAATTCCTTAATTTCCCTGATTTCGTTGGTTTTGCTTATTTTCCTGAATACCATAAATTCCTTAATTTCTCTGACTTGTTTCAATTCTTTGAACTAAGGGAATTTCCTAAATTATCTGAACTAAATGATTCCTTTAATTCCTTCAATTCCTCGGAATTCCGTAAATTGTCTAAAATTCGTTGCATTTCCTTAATTTTCCTGAATTACCTAAATTCCCCAATTTCTCTAAAATCCCTGAATTCTCTGAATGCCTTCAGTTCGCTGAATTCTTAAAATTTCTCGGAGTGTTCTGAATTCCTTGAATTTCTTGGAAAGCTTTTATTTCTCGAATTCCTTGAATTCCCCGGAATTCTTTCAATTTCCTAAATTTCTTAATATCTCGAAATTTTTAGAATTTCTCGGAATTTCTCAGAGTTCTCGAAAAACCCCGAATTCCTTGAATTCCTCGGGATTCTTTAAATTTCCTAAATTCTTTAATATCTCGGAATTTCTGAATTTCACAAAATTTCTCGGAATTCCCTAAACTACTCGAATGCCTTAAAATTCCTTTAATTTTCCGAATTTCTCTGAATGCTTTAAATTATTTTTAAGTTGTTGGAATGTAAGGAATTCCAAGAATTCTGATACAATTCGTCGGTTCTTTAAATATACTTAGAAGGTTTAGGATTTTATGCAGAATTTGTTTACAAATTTGAGGAAAAATCCTAATCTTTTTGAAAGACATTTAGAAGGTTCAGAAGTTTTAAAGATTTCAAGATAAATTAAATTTCAAAAGGTTTCAAAAAATTAAAACAAAAAGTCGATTTTTGAAGATATCGGAAAAAACATTAGAAACTTTTCAGGAATCTGTTAGGGTTTCGAAGTAAGAAAAAAAATTTCTTAAGATTCATGGAAAACTTTTTTATGATTTTTCATTTTTCTAAATGAATTCTGAGAGAAAATTGAAAAAACATTTCGAAAAATTTCAAAATGGTTTCCTAAAATAAAAAATAAAAAGAATGTAAAAGATTTTAAAGCGAAATTTTAGAATTTTGCAAGATTACAAAATGTTAGAAAAAAATCAAGTCTGCTTGAGAGATATTAAGAAGTTTCGAAAAGATTACAAAATAATTTAAGACTTAAAGATTTCAAAAAATTCAAACTTAAGGTAGATTTTTGAAGAATTCGAAAAAAATGAGTTTATTTAAATTTTGAAAGGTTTCAAAATGATTTTTAAATAATTTTAAAATTAACAGAAAAATTGTACTCAGTTCAAAGATATTTATGAATTTTAGAATTTTTGTAGAAACTAAAAATATTTAAGCTTGGAAATATTCCTGAAAATTTATCAAATTAAAAAAAAAATGTTTAAAACTTTCAAAAGTTCTAAATAACTGTTTAGGTGACTGGAATTTTGTCTATTGTACTACCTATTGTACTCGTACAATGAAAATATCAATATTTGTTAGAATACATGATAGCATTTTATCATCTGACCAACAATAGAAAAAGGCACATAGTATAACTGTTGGTAATATTCTGATATTTTAGTTTAAGAATTAAAAAAAAAAATAATGCGCATAAACACGACATCAATAAATTAATAAACTTATGATCTGAGCATTTTATCTTACGAAAAAAAGAGATAGTAATACTTTTAAATACACTTTTTTATCTCCTTTACTAATTGTATCTAAACACGAAGCACACAACATCGAAGTAAAGTGTCATATTATACAATCTCACGTTTCGTAGATAAAAAGCCATACTATCCCTTATCACTTGAATCCAGCGCAATATATACCTCATAGGCCAATACAATCAGCGGAAATTCTACAGTAAATTTATTGAAATTTGAAATTGTTTTGACGATCCTTTTTTATAAAAAGAGAAGTAGCAAAAGTGCACTGCGCACGCGCATGAATGTTTTTAGAAGTCTCGAAAGAGATGTTTAATCTTGTGGATCAACTACCCGAATAGCACGAAAGTTTCCCTGAATATTCCTGGAACATTCCAATGTAAGGTTTGGGGAATTCCTAAAAATGTCCCAGGAAGGTTCCGGGAAGTAGTTAAATGTTCGCATATCCAGGAAGATTTCCAAGGAAGATTCCGGAAATGCTTGTAAGGAATTTAATTAATTAAATGAATGAAATTTATATAATGCGAACATTTTCCAGGAACATTCCCGGAGTCTTCCTTGATGCACGGACAAATACCTACTGCCAGGAATCTTCGCGGAATGTTCGTGAAAAATTTTCGCATTATATAAAATTAATTTTTATAATGCGAAATTTTTTGACGAACATTCCCGAAACCTTCTTCGGGCACCTTCCTTGATACACGGACATTTAGATATTTTTGGGAACCTTCCCGGAACATTTTTTTGGAACTTTTTTCACGAACATTTCCCGAACCTTCTTCGAGAACTTTCCTGGATATTCGGACACTTATCTCCTTCCCGGAACCTTCCTGGGACATTTTTCGGAATTCTCCGAACCTTGCATTGGAATTTCCCAGGAATGTTCAGGGAAACTTTTGTGCTATCCGGGTAGGGGTGTGCAAAACTGATGCAAATCAGATCGGGTTTGAGGGTTGGCCCGCAAAACCGCAATCAAGCCGACAACCCGCATTCAGTTCGCCAACCAGCACAAACCCAAGAATTTAACCCAAAAACCCGAATTCAACCCAAAAACCCTCTTCACGGTTTCCGTAGCCCCGGCTTGAAACCCTTATAGTTTCGGTCAGGTGTATGTCCGTCCCTCCGTTGTCACTTTTCCTTTCTAAAATAAAAATATTGGCACTCAAAAAAGAGCATGAGGACCAAAGTTTGGAACTCTAAAGGTCATAAATGCTGATTGAATATGCGCAAATGTGTCGAAATTGGAATGTCAAATTTGACCCTGACATACAGATATTGCCGCAGAAGCAAGTCAAATAAAAGCTTGCAAAAATGCTTGCCGTCTCCCAATTAATTAAAAATTATTTAATTCCTGTTCAACTAATAGTTATTGTAAAATTCGTAAATTTGGTTCATTGCGGGTTGAATGTGGGTTGGCGGGCTGAATGCGGGTTTGTCGGGTTGATTTCGGGTATGCGGGTCAACCAGAAAACCTGTCACGGCCAACAAGGTTCGGGTTATTTTTTTGCACACCCCTAGGATCAAGAATACAAAATTTTAGTTTGTGGCAAAATCATGAATTTTACTTGTTTTGTAATCTATGCAGTATGTCCAAGTTTAAGAAATTTTTATGTTTTCAGGTTTTCGCTGCCCTGAGCAGAAACTCTTATTAGTACAGACCAATTAGCTGAAAAAGGCCATTTGCTGGAACAAATAAGAAGCGCGGAGATTTTTATTAAAAATTTTTTTGAGAGACATCCATTTGAAACCCTTAGAAAATCGATACTGACTTCTTAATCAATTTTTTGTTAATAACTAACATTTGATTAAGAATCTTTACACCAGTAAACGTGCTCATATCAAAGAAAAAGTTCATTCGGTTGAGTTGTTTATTCAAAAAAATTAAAATATTACTGAACAAATTTTTGTTTACAATAGTGAGTGATTAAATTTAATAAGATACTGGAGCAGGCCAGAGATCAGGTTAAAGTAATATTCAAAGGGTTTGAAACAAGTGAAAACCGACTATGCAAAAAACACATGACTTGTGAAATAATGAAAAATTTCTGTTTCTCAATATGGAATCGTCTCTGAAAAGTATGTTCTTTAATATTATTTCAGTGGTGAATCATGACTTTATTTATTGTAATTTACAAGAACATGTAACGTCGACTGAAATCTTCTCGGAGAAAAAAGGAGAAGTCATATGAATTGATGAATATAAAAAATGTTCCACGGAGTTCCACCGAGATATTTAGTATAAGATAATGGTTCGGCTTTTTCCTATTACTTATGAAAAAGCCAGCTGCGGAAAACCCTTTTATACCCATTTTGAAAAGAATCAAAAGTCTATTTAGCATACTCGCACGCCATATTGGATATTATATTTTGGTTTGTAAGTTTTTGCCATCGGATACGTAATCCGCGATCTTGAAAACCTCCTTATACCAATTTACTTTTATACAAATATACTTTTGGCCAGCTTTTTTCCTTTTGGTCCCACTGTGCAAGGGTCTATTCGGAGATGATTACAGTCTTAAGGAAACGTTCCGATTCTCGTTTTACCCTGCTTAATGAAACACCAAGTGAATGGAAAGGAAGGCAATAACTTTGACAAATTCATTTCCAGTTGAAGGTAATTTGATTTTGCTCGAACGAAGGTATCTTTTATATTTTCGCATCAATATTCAATTATATTATTGAAGAAAGTTTGATAGTAATTTCGTTTTACTAATAAATTCTCAGAATTTTTTGTTCATAAAATGAATGTTTGGAAGAAAAGCTTCAAATTAGCGTAAACTGAAGCATTCTAACAAAAGGTGGTCTCGATAACGTCAAACTTCTTGACGGAAAAAACTTAGGACCTCCTGAATTTTCAAAGTTTTGGTGCATACTTTATACGCGACGTATCTTGTATTTTTAACTTCGTAGAACTTTCCATTCCACTGGTAAAAACTTTCTATGATTACTCAGCAATCACGTAATATTTACTGGAATAATTCCGAATAAAATGTAAACATACTGCAATTGAAAAAGAAATTCAAAATATAGAATGCATGATATTTACCAATAGGATTAGGGAGAATCGCGAAGATGAAGTACAGGATACCAATTAGGGTCCTCATTTTTTTTTTAAATTAAAGAAATCCGCTTATGAAGAATTTCAGTAAGAGTCCAAGTACTGAATATTGTTGAAGATGTTTTTGTTTTATAAACAGATCAGCTATCTTATCTTGATATACTTGTATATTATCTGTACTTCTCAACGCTGTTTCTCCCAAACTATAGTGGGAAAGTTACATAATGTGGTCGTTAAAAAAATACGTAACGCATCGTGTGTTACGCGGATGTTAAAGTTACACACACATAATATAGAAAAAGTATCAGGTGGGGGCGACTAAATTTTTTAGAATTTTCGTATAAGAAAATTGATTGAGGGTCCAGTTTTAAAATTTCCGAATTTCAAATTTGGTAAATTTGATAATTCCGAAATAAACTCGCAAAGAATCCAGTTTTCAAACTTTATAACTTCAAACTTGGTAAATTTGCAAAATGTTAAAGTTATTCATCTGTAAAATTGGTGCATTCGCAAATGGTATCTGCAACAACTATTTGAATATTTTTTATGAAATTTTATTTACATTTTTATTCCCTAAGTGGAAACTGCCTTATCTTTGGCTGCTACTCGAGAGACATAAAAAAGAAGATCGGACTGATTTCCTTGCGTCATAAGGGTCTCATTGGTAGCCCTAGTGTCGCAGCCTGCACTGCCTGCCGTCGGCTTACAAATATAATCTCACGCTCCTTCTGCATAAGACCTATCAGTTTTCTCAGGTTCTGGTTCCATTTTGCGAAATGTATGTTCACCATTGTTGAGCCGTGTGTCTTGGCATGTAATAGTTTGAGATCTCACTGCGTTTTTTGGCAGTTGTTAAGCCAGCATGATAAAAGTTACTGGAGATGAAACCTCAGGAATAGGTCGGCTTTACACTGACCAGCGGAAGGTTCGTTTCACGTGCGTAGAACTGTTGGTGGGAGTGACACTTTCGCCTCGGAGAGCGCGTGATAGAAGGGTTGCCAAATTATAAAATTCATGCACTCCAGATGATGGAAACTGCCGGTAACGTAGGTCATCAAAGATAATGATGCAAAGTTACTAACAGTTTTGAACAGCTGTGATATCTGAATTTCATGAGTTGGCAACGCTTCATGCACGCGCTTTCCGAGAGGAAAGTTTCCCTTCTTCCAAACGTTCTACGCGCGTGAAACTAACCTTCGGCCCTGCTGTCAGCGCCAAATCTGACAAAGGTGCGATGAAAATGGATTCTTAGGAATCAATTTTTTGAAGTTCACAACATATTGTAGAGGGCAATTAGAGCTTTCGGAGAATGTACTTCTGCCACCCTCCACCCGGTCAAGCACCCCCCGCATAGGTAACCAAAGGGGATAATTAAACTTAACTAAGTGTATATGTCGACCAGCATGCTAAGAAAAACAGTGTATGAAAGCTCTAAACCCTCTGTAAAGGAGAAACTTGTTCTGCCCGAGCTCAAGTTAACCGAAATACGCGGCACGGGTCCCAGTAAAAATAAAATAATTGGAGGGAATTGCTGTGAATCAGCATGTTTGAATTCGCCCGAATTCCGCTTCCTGATTTGTTTAAACAAATTGAGCCAGTTCGAATTGAATGCGTTTCAATTCGTTTAAATTCGTGGTCAAGGTCATTTGAAAAAAAAATTATAAAAATTTCAGGCTTTGAGTCTCGAAACAGCGATCCGAAGAGTGTAAGTCCAGAGGGCGACCACTGAGCTACGGTACTCATTGATATTTATATACAACGGACCCTTTATGCCCAGCTCATTGGTTATAGCTTACGAATTCGATTGAATAGGCCAGCCTTTGACTGTATTCGCGCAAACGAATTCAGGCGAATTGGAGCTTGACTTTAAATATCGCGAATTAAAATGATTTGGCTGACACTGAGATTAATTCGTGCTGACATTAAAATGAACTAGGTCCCCTAAAAATTGTTAGCCGATTTCGGGCGAATAGAAGATTTGAAGATTAAATTACTTATTTCCGAATTTACAAGAATTAACGACCTGCTCCAATTTGAGATTGTCGCAAAGCAAGATTTACGGAGGCTCTAGTGAACTCATCTAAATTCGCCTCCATTTGTTTATTTTTACTGGGGTATTTGTTTCCGGAATTAATTTGCTTCGGCTGCAATACACTTTACTCGCAACGACGAAATTTCCGAAACGAAACAGTCAAAAGTTTTGCAAAAATATGATATGTATACTTTAATACTTCGAGGATATATTCGCCAAAATGGAATTTGAATACATTATCAACAATTACCAAGGTGCGATTGATGATGACTGAGCCAAATCTGATTAAATAATAAGCAATTTGTACTGTCTAGATGTACCGTGGACGATTAAGAGCATATAAAGACATGCGGTGCATTAATAATTAAGAAAAAGTACCTTAAAATTTAATAATTTCCAAGGAATGTTGCTATCAATTCTATTGATGTAAGCGTTAGTGCGGTGTCACAGCAGCATAGCACTACTGAATGGTCGACCTCTTTAGAAACTGTAACAGGATCCATTACTCCGTCGTCATTGGTGGCAAAAACTTGTTAATAGTTTGACCCTTCTTAACAATTACATTCTGCTGTGAGCGCATAGTATCGTCTCATAAATGGGACTCGAAGCAATTTCGTAAATTTTATTCAGAAACGAAACCTGACATTCGTCTTCCGAATGAGCTATTTTTTAAAAATTAAAATGAATTATTTCGATTATTTCAAATTCCTTCAATTAATTAACTATTTTGATCAATGAAAAATTTTGTTGTGGCAGATGTACATTTTATGAAAGCTCTAATTGTCCTTTACAATGTGGAATAGATTTCATTGCGCTGGCTAACGAAAGGTGTTTGAAGAAAAAATCGATCCCTAAGAATCCATTTTTATCGCACCTTTACCAGACTTGGCTCTGGCAGGTGGGTCATTCCTTCATTGTATATGTCTAAGGTTTCATCTCCGGTAACTTTTGTCACGCTGTCCTAAAATCTGCGAAAAAACGCATTGGTATCTCGAACTATAAGGAGACGCCCGAAAATGCTTCCTCGATGTCAGAATTGGGCATAAAACAATAAATTTGTCAACGGCTCTTGCCGTTTGGATGATGGCGTCTGCTATCCTTACATTTCTCCCTTTCGGAAAATTAATATTTTCACTAAAAATTATTATTTTCTCAGCACAAGTGTTTCTCTTCCAAAATTTTATCGATCCGAGGATCACGCAAAACCCCGGCTATGTGAGAAGTTTTCTTTTCTTCTCCAAGACCTGAGAGAAAATATGTATGAAGACAGTGCTGTACGTACAAAAAAAACTTCCAAGGCGGAGTAACCAACGCAACGCCCTTATCAATAAACCTAGATTTGTACACAATATTGATTATTAAACTTATCGGTAACTAATGACAAGAATCTTGCCCTACCAACAATTTGCTTCAGGACTTAGTCGATAAGTTTAACTTTCAGAGTCGAATAATATTGGGTTTGCGCTTTCAAAGTTCAGGTTAATAAAACGCCATAGATTTCGCACGAATTTATTAAGATTGAATATACCGGGCAGATTCGTTAGACATAAATCACCCAAGTGGATTCGTCCTCCTAGGATTAACTCTCAGAGTGGCTTGGCGTCAATTCCTCCAGGAGAGAGTAAAGCTGCGACCACGTTGCTCACTCCATAACAATTCAAAGTTTTGCAATTTGCGACTACAGAAGCGACTTTGCACCAAGGCAACAAGTGCGAAAAGAGAGCGAGTCTCATCGCGAGATTTAATCCATCAGCTCGGTTTTCTCCGCGAACCCAACGCGTGGTTCTGATTTGTCGTGGTCCCGGTCACTTCTAATAAGACACGTGATAAAGGTTCGACTATGACTGGAGGAAAGATTATAGTAGCGCTACCATCATCATAGAATTGAAATTCAAATATAATAATTTAGTGCTTGCCTCTAACAGTTTTAGGTTAAATCGTAGTCCTTACTCCCCGTACAAGATTTATTCGCAACACTCTTTAGTAGGCTCATCGGTAAATTATGACAAGAATCTTGCTCTATTAAAAATATGGTATAGTACATATTAAGGACTGGAGCTATAGAGATACCTCAGGTATAGCTGGTATTCACGAGGTATTCTTGTATCCCGGATCTTTGTAGAGTTCTACACCCAGGTAGATGAGTCTAGAATCACGAAGCTTGTCTTGAGCAATTGAAGTTCTCGGCGTTTCCGTAATTATTAATCTGGTGAGCTTATGTGAGGTAGGCGGCAGTAAAAGATGACGGGCGATGACGCGACTATTTGAATCCTGCCTCCACTTATCTTGAAGTACCGGTCAAAGTTAAATGTCCTAAAGTTCTCCAATTCTCGATGTCCTTCGTTTTCCATCGATTATCAAAACCATCGATGATGATGACCATCCATCGATGATCAAAACAAATCAGCCTAAATTAAGTTATGAAAATATTATAAAATGGAGCCGTGGAGTATCGTGCGATCCCTCAAGTGCTCGAGATATATTTATTTTACGTCCCCAATCAACTATTGTGCGCTGTAAAATCTGCAAGGTTACAGTAAACTTTCTACGAGAACTAGCGATTATTTTTGGGAAAATATTCATTTCATGCTCAGAGCATACTTATCCATACTTATCCTTAAAATTTGAGAAATTGTGAATTTTCAACGAGCTCTAGTAATTTCTCATAAAAAATATTCATCTCTTTTGTCAATATTGGTATATTTAACGTCCTACCAGTTATAACTCAAGAACTTCTTTCAAAATCAGTTAAATGTAAACATTAGAATTTTTATTTGTACTTTTTTCATCATTTCGATCATATTTCTGAACTGTGTTTGTAAATAGAATATAATATGATACCAAATCGATCATACATTAAGGCTCATGTAGGGGGTAATGTAACTTAGAAAACTCACCTGAGACAATCAATTCGAAATTCTAGTGCAACGAATCATTATCGGGGGCCATTTTCTTCACTTGGAAGCTCAAATCCATATTCGAGGCGGAAAGTCCTTGCGGGTCGTCAACATTTGCAATAAATATGCAAAATTCCTTAAATATTGCATCTCCAAAGCAGCCAAAAAAAAAAAACAGAAACCATTGCAATAGCGCCACTTGGTCGCATTGTCGATCTCTAAAATTGATTTAAATGGACTTGTGGCGCGATATTTATACTAGAAAAATGATTCCAACGAAAATAGGAGTTTTTTCCCGAACAAAAAATGATTTGCTATCCAATATGAATGTATCTAGGTAACTTCTTGAAAATACTAACCTATAGTAAATTTTCAAACCTTGCCATTTCGCTTTGTTACAAAGAACTTAAGGTACCAAATCGAAAAATCGCATCTTATTTTCGTGAAGAAATATATTGTTTATTTTATCAGTATAAAAAAGCTTATCAGTCTTACTAAATTGCAGAATATTGTCAAGACTTAACAAGTAGCTTTTTATTCATTATTATTACGCCATCGAGCCAAATCCCTTCTAGGGTAAGCGTTTCGATATCAATAGTTGGTTAATTCTATATCCATAATTAAAATGAAATGTAAGAATTTCGGGATAATCGGTGTACTGTCATAAAGATTCCTACTATAATAAGAGATGATGGTATTTCTGTATGTATTATTCTAAACTTGCGGGAGTAAAAATTAGTATTCAAGTTTAGAAAAAGTCTTATTTACTATTTGAAAATTGTGAGTGCTATCGTTTTAAATTCTCTAAATTAAAACTAATCCTCCATTTCAACTCGCAATGATAAAAATGTTAAAAAATGAAACATGACCCTCTTCCAATTAAATAAAAACTTTCACAACAAAGTGAATGCCTCTTCCTATTTATAACAATTTGAAAACACAAATTTCCTCCTTTTCAGTTCCATAAGAATCATAAAAATAATATAAATGTCCCTCTTTCAATTCAGAAAAAATTGAAAATCAACATTTCCTCCCCTCCTACTCAATACATGTTTTTCTAAATTATTCTCTTCCAATTCGAAAAGAAATCAGCAATAAAAAATTGTTTCCTTCAACACAATAAAAATCTTGAAAAGAAAAACATGGCCTCTTCCAATTGAAAAAACATTTTTCTATCCTCTCCAACTCAATAAGAACCTTAAAAATGTTAAAAACACAATACTTCCCATTCTTCCACTGCATAAAAATTTAGAACCAAGAAGGTTCCTCTTGCAATTGGGGAAAAATTAAAAACCAAAATTTACTTTATTTATTCTAATTTTGGTCGTTTCAAATTAATAATTTTCAACTGTTATGTAACGTTACAATAAAAATTGTAACGTTAAAAGTTCAAATGTTTCACTCCGAAATTTTTACCATTCAAGGCTTTCTATTTCAAACAATTCAGTTTGAATTTTTTTAGTTTGAATATTTGATTTATAATTGCTCATTTTGAACTTTTGTTAATTAAACAATTTCAAACTGAATGGGTTAAAAATTGAATATTTTAGACAGAAAATAATATTATCATATAGGACTTCAAATTGAATAAAAGCGTTTAATTATGAATATGTTAATTTTAAGTTATTTTCACATTGAAAATAGTTTATAAAGTTTCATCAAGACATTTCAATTTGTTAGATTATTAACGCTTTCCTATTGAAAAAGTTGAATTTTTAACGTTGAAATATGTAAATTGCATATGTACCGAAGTAAAATAATCCATTAATATTGTCAATTGAAAAAGAAGATTTGTGCAAAAATGGAATTGAGAGATCCCTCAATATAAATGTGCAGGGCAGCTATTTTGGGTGGGAAATAAAGCCTTCTTGGACCATGCTTGATTTATTCCTATTTTTCTTACCACTTTCAAGAAACTCAGTTAATTACAATTTAAGCATTCAGAGATAGATGGCAAATAAGATTTTTTTTAAATACTATGTAATACTTTGAAGGGATGTAGGATCAGAATTGCTCTAAAAAATGCGATACTTAATACTTGAGTTGCTCCTTATTCGGAAAAATTATACCATGTAGAAATTTATCGTTACCTGGAAAAACCCCCGAATTGATAGAGAATTTTTTACAGAATTCGAGTAGACGCCCTGAGATAATTCTAAAAATAACATTTTCAAATATTTTAATTGACATGTTCCAACATGCTATATATATATATATATGCACATAAATATTTAATAAAGTCCGGGAGATAAATAAAGTCCTCGACTTAACATTTTTGACCCAGCACTATTAGCTTCTCACAAGTAGTGATTGGAATAGAACTGAAGGGCCTGTGATAAAGCCACCGAACGCGTCCTCGGGTTACGGACAGAGGGTCCCTGTATTGAGGGTTTCTGCTAAATATGGTTACAATAATTAATAATCAGTCGCGGACAATTATCCAGGGATGGTCCCGATGGTCTCCTAAGCGGAGGCGTAACAACCGTGCCGAAAGCTAAATGGCGCCTGGATGAGGTGTCTTAAACGGTGACTCTGGGATACCGGGCGATCACTCAGAGTATGCAGCCTTATCTTTGCACGCGGGGCTCTACAAGGATGAACCAACCCTTTCCCTAGCTGCTCGCGGGAACAACAGTGGCACCACCAACACACCAAAAAGTTGTAGATGCGGTTCAGAACGATCGAACACGCAGAGCACCCGACAATGGGTCGGCAAACAATGCCGATCATCCTAGAGTTCGGGGTGCTGAAAATAATTTAGATGG
>JAABKJ010004835.1:0-23821 GCA_011634705.1 Andricus grossulariae
TACTCAAAACGAGAAGGGCATTTTCGGAAATTGGCAGTTATGGGTGCGTGATGCTTGGATTCAATTTTTCGCTTTTTTGTAGGATTAGAATCCTAATATGTATTTTCAACCATAGAAGAATTGGCAGCTATGCGCTTAGATAAACGTGCAGCATTTCTACACAGAAAATCTATAAGGTCGTCTAACTTGGGGAATTTGCCCTTTTTTATTGTATAGTTGAAGATTAAAGTTTTTCTTCAGACGTTTGTAACATTGTTTGTCTTAAATAGGTAAAGAAATAATAAACCTAAATTTCACAAGATTAGTGAAAGCTTATATTTGTATGATTTTTCCAAAAGATTGCAAGCGCTGTAATAATTTCCTTTAGTGATTCTAACAAATTAAATTTTTCGGGAAGCTTTGTCTTTAAAAACTGATTTCCAATATTGCAACTTCTCTGGGCTAGAACGATCTTCATGTTTATGTACCATTACGTGGATCATATCTTCGAATGGCAACTATTCTTTCATCTTACCCCTAAAAGTTGGATGTATCGTTTGTGGTAATTTGAACTTTTTACAATTTGTCAACGCAACTGATACTTTACCATTTTCGATACCGAAGATCGATTCACGACTGACTGTATTACCATTTTCATTGTTCAACTGGCTTGTAGCCATATCACAAATTTTGAATCCATTTTTTCTCAGGAGTGTGGTCTGTTTCCGCATCAATTAATTGAATTTCATTGCATAATTCGTCGAGAGTATACAGACAGAGAAGGATTGAATTAAATATAATTTGTCGTTTAGTAGCTTGAATGGAATTTATACGGTCAAATAGTGCCAGTAGCTCTTCGAATAAAGTTACGCGTTGTCTCATAGATATACAGTTCTATAAAAGCATGCTTAATTTATCAAATTCCTTAAATTTTAGAAACTACCATGTAAATGTTAAAAAATAAATCCTATAAATCATATGAGACGGAGAGAAATGATGTAATTGGAACTTAATTTTTAATTCAATGATTTGACATACCTTAATTTACTTGACCTTGCTCAGTAAAATAATGATGTTTCGAAGGTGAGAAGTCTATTGGCATCATCTCTATGCGCATTAGTGAAAGGTGTTTATTCCCTTAGCCCAGTTTCACCTTGTTACATGCCAAGAAGGGTAGTGGGGTTTATATGGTATGACGGAGGAACCCAGACAATCAATTAAGGGTGAACGTTAATTGTTTTATTTGTATTGCGGGATCGCAGAAGCTTGCCTCCGAAGAGTTGCCCTTACTTCCATGACTTTCTAGGTTATTTAAAGATGTGAATGAACTTTTAACACTTGTTATTTAAATCAGTGGAAACCACGTGGACATTAATTTTAAATTCAAGGCTTTTAAAAATACTCTTGGACCCTTACATACTACCACCGGAACGTCAAGCGAGAAAATTTAGTGGGCGAAGGCAACCATTAAATGAACAGGATTATGCATTAACTCAAGTGGGATTTGTTAATTCGAATTTCCAATAATTTTTCAATTTTGAATTGGACCCTTATGTTTTGCGTATAATGAATCGCGAATAACAAATATTCTAACCTCGTGGCTACACTCAGGGTAATGCGACTCCTGAATTGGAACGCGGAACATGCTACACTTCGCACTTCGCGCGTCACTCCCGAAACACCGCCTCGCGGTTGTCACCCTACGGGTTTTCACAAATTTGGTCCATTCATTAGAATTCTCCGTTCTTAGATGTCTTAACAAAGCGGTTCTCAGCTAGTTGAGTAGATAGCTCCACGCAGAGGGATTGCACAGAGTCTCCGATATCGGCCTTCCACTGCAACGCGTTTCTGCACTTGACGTCCCAAAACCCTCCCTTGCCGGACTTCTCTTTTTCGGACCTGAATCTTCAGTACGACCATGCACGGCACGACACGTTTTTAGGAAAAGCGAACGGAGCAAGGAAACATCGAGCTTCCTTATTCCAATCGGACTTTTCACCTAGCAAGGTAAGAGAGCTGGACGACGAATGCTGGCGAGACGGAACTGTGATCAGCCTCGTTGCCTAATTGAGCTAAACTTCGGTAGGGGTTATTGGTAATATTGCACTTAAACATTACCTAGCGACTGTGGGAATGGCGACCAGACGTGGTTTACGTGAATACAAAATTCTGATTGAGAAATGTTGAAGAATAACCAATTTTGCAGGGCACGTGCAGCTTGTACTATTGTCATGTCGGAAATTTGGATGTGAAATAAATTTGTATTTGATGATCGACAACAATCCCTCACACCTCTGATGTATAAATTCGCTTTTCAGGCCAGCTAAGGATAATTTCAATGTCAGGGCTTTACGCAAAAAAATGGGATATTTTACTTGTAGAATTAACGATAGCTGACAACTCAATGGTTTAAATACGATATCCCTGATATGATCAAGATCGAAGAAATTGATCAGTATTTTTAATCACTCATACATATATCTATAGTTAGGATCAAAATGTTATGCGCCTCGAGTAAAATTGACTTTATTAACAATCTGAATTGTTGATTAACATTCTTCAGTCGCGTAAAGACACGAAATTATCTGTATGGTAGGAAATCTAGAAAGTGGCATGAGTCTCTAGGCGGGGAAAGAGGTTGACACGCGCCACTGCTCATCAACACTCTACTTGATGTAGCGTGTTCATTGTCTTCTGAATCTAATGTGTTTGTTCTCTTGCTCTCTCTCTCTATCTCTCTCTTTCTTTTGCCCATCGGTCTGATGTGCGCTAGTGTATTACAACGGGAGGTGCAACCACGTTGGCCGCGGCAATGCATTCCATTCGTTGTGTGGGCTGTGGGGACAAGCGATTGAAAATTATTTTTTCGATTGCCCACCCTGACAGGACTCACGGTAACACCTAGTTGCTCGACGTTTTCGTCGCATTGGCCTGCTGCATGTATTTCAAGATGATATATCGCATAGTCTTGCATCGATCTCTCACAAAATGTTTAAACGCATCATCTCGAAAGACTTTGAAGCGTATGGAAGAATTTGAGAAAGGACTGGACATCTTTCCTTGGGAAGAAGTTGGTGAGAATATTACTTTGGTTTATATATACAACACTTACATTGTCCATACGTATACGTTTATACACAGGGATAGCGATTTAGCGATAACAATTCTACTGATGGTTTAAAAACGGTAATGAACTTTTAAGGGGTTTCGCATGGAGAAAGAATAAGATGTTTTTATTAACAGGTGGTTATTCACCAAAGCCTATTCTGCGCTATGTTTAGAAGTGATACCTGTCAACTGCTAAACTTAATCTATAAACCTCGAAAATTATATAAAATAAAATGCATCTTTATTTATTGGCTATACAACACTATAATTTCTGAACCGTAGCTTTATCTATTTCAAATTCAAAAAAATCTTTTTATTCCTTTCGTATATTCTCGCTCTCTATTATTTTCTAACCTACTAAAACCTCAGTCATAAACGTGATTATTTTTATCTCAATATTATTTATTTCTCGCTATTCAAAATTCAATTTGATTCAAAAATTTATCTCGTCAGTCGGTAGGATTCTTTCCTGCACAGACCGCACCAATTACACTAAAATTAATCAAAGGCAGCAGCCTTTTAAATCTCAAACTGAGATGTTCTTAAAATTCGATGTCTGTAAAGCAAAGACCCGATTTTATGCTTATTATAATATTCACACAATAGTGATCGATAATTATTCTAACACCTAATACAATAGCCTAATTTACCTAATAATGATCTATTCAAAGATTTCGTAGGTAATCTTGATCAGGTGGAGAGAGGTCCCGCTGACACAACTCTTCTCACGTTTTTAAAAAGGGGCCTGTGTCGAGTTTCTCGACTACAGGTCCGCTCCTACCTGCACTCGACAGCGACTAGGAAAAATATTTTTAAATAAAGGACAACACTTGTAAATCCAAACTCTTCCAGAACTTGGCTTGCTATTTGAATTTAACTGCTTTCCTAACCAAGTTTAGGGGGTGGACTCCCGCCTGATTATAAGTAGCTAAGATTTTGACTAATAAGTCATAAATCTCTAAACCTAACTCCGTAGATCACTTAACACAGTTGAAAGTGTTCTGATCTTCAGTTAGTCTGTATAAATTGAATGTGATCATACTGCAAGTATTTCACTCGTGGGCAATCGCCAGATAAAAATCAATTAAATTATATTTCCGATTTTTCTCCGTTCAAAATAGAAGCAAAAGGGAAATGCTTTTGGAAGGTCGCTTTAGGCTCATAACAATATCCCGTAGGAAAGTTAGAAATCTCGAATGGCACGCGCAAAAAGCTTACTCAGAAGGATGAGTCTCTTATAGATAGGATTGGGAAGTTGACTTCCGTTCGACCTTAGAGTAACTTTTCCTTTGAAGAGATATTATTTGAGAACTTACGTTTTTAGGCCTAAGAGCTCAAATTTTCCCAAGTTTTCAGGGAGAAGTACGAGAAAAGTACAAAGAATGAAATTCGTTGGCTTCCCTTGAGGTACTCCCCAAGACGTGTTGCGTTTGCCACGCAACACTCCAACTTCTCTTTTTGGGCCGCGCGAAACATTTTATGGACTGCGTCCCATCCTCAGACTCCCACTACTCGCTAAAGCGTTTTAGTGGAACGCTGCGAGCCTGCGCTCTTTCATTGCCCTCCTATGATGCAACTTAAACTTGTCTCTTCGAAAAGGCAAGGACTTTTGCCTATGAGAAGGCTTTACGCTCTAAACCACTGGCTACAATATGTAATTTATTTGGCCTTAATGAGAATATAATACTTATTCCACTCAAAGAAGGAGAATACAATTTCTCATCGTCCAATGTTCTTTTGAGACTGACTCATTCTGTACTCTCCGACCTCACACTTCGCCTTCAAGCAAGGCCAAAACGAATAAAGATTATCGTCGATATATTCTAACGAAAGGAATAAGGAATACACATTGATAGTAAAAAATATGGCACACATATACTATAGCAGATCGTATATAACGCGTGGCAACTGGTCGCAAAACTCAAACTATTTAAACTAAAATTACGTTGATTACCCGAGATATAATAATTGGTATAAGATTATAATCAAGCAAGGATGACCAAAATATTAAAAAAAAAAAGGGATGGACGAGATGAGATGTACAAGAATTCCGAAAATCAGATCGGGAAACGAGGCAAGGGAAGAAATGTATTGGGCGAAAACGAGAACAGAAAGTGCAGAATCCGTGTTCGGGAATTTTGTGGGAAAAAATTAGTAGACACTTTGAAATATTTTTCGCAGATTTTTTTCTCTCAGTATTTTTTGTTTCTCTCCATAACGTGTCAACAAAATATAATACTAATATGAAGTCATCATAACAGAGGTACATTCTAAGGACGTCTTAAAGAGTCGCCCAATAAGTCCGTTGAGCCAGGTGCGTTTTGTGAGGCCGGTAAGCGCGGTGTGCCCGTTGTGACTGGTTCGTGATATATGGCTTTACGAATGTAAGGTGCCCAACTTATCTGTTTATCTATGAACTCTTGAAGCGGGTTAGTATTCTTTTCTACATTTATAGTTTTCTTGGCCACGTTGTTAACCAACATCACTTCAACTTCTTGATAATAGAAAGTCTTTCCAACATCTATCCGAATTGCGAATGTACACTCACATCCCTTGTTTGCAACGAGTCCAACTAGTTTCGTTCCCTCAATGTTTGTAATTACATTAATTGGAATGTTTGGCTTAACCTCGTAATAGTGAGGTTTCATCTCTTCATCCAGATATATGAAATAATTAACTTCAAGTCTTATGACAGGAAATTTTCGTTTCCTTTGAAAGAACGGCCAATGTCGTGCTGTGAAAAGAAAGTATATTATGGTGATAACCAAAAAAAACATTTTAACCACAATTTTTGAAACCAAAAGAAATTCCGAAATGCCAAAAATATATATTTTTTAAATTAACAGAGTATGGAAATATGAAAACAGAGATCAATATAATGTATTTGTGATGGGTATGAATTTTACATGTTGCTGAACGTTTCGTGACAGGACATGTGTCTATGATAAAACAAAACAAAATTTAATCTTTTGAAACTGTATGTAGGATATATTAGATTTTTGAACAGTACGGGATAAATTACTATCTGCACGATTTATTTGATTTCGATATCAGAATTTCACAATATTCTCTCATTTTATGGTAAGATCAATTAATATGTGAAAATTAAGTCTTGAAAAATGTTGTTAATATTATGTAGCAATTTTTGCGTTCTCATCAGAGAAGGTATTAGATTTGTGTGAAATTTGACACCCCTCGTTTTGATCAAATATCCACGTTCTGAGAACTTCAGAATCCGAAAAACAGGTTTTCGCGAATGTATCCGTTTGATTGTGTGTGTAGATTTTTAGACTGATAGCATGCTAAATTTCAGAAGTTAGAGCATTTTCAACATTTTCAAGACTGTCACCTCGATACATAAATTTATCAATTCGCACAGCCTGTGAGGTATGCAGTCGCCACCGTATTTAAGCATTTCAGCGTTAATACGGTCTACATCAGCAGCCTTGCCATTTTTCAAGTTCTTTATTATATACCTTACCTCAGAGGCGCAGACTCTCTGAATTGAGGTTTCTAGCGTTTTGTATTCTATATTGCAGTTGTGGTGCCCTATAGCCTGGCCTCCCAATAATTCTTTAAAAAAGTCTTTTAAAGCTTTTAGTATCCCGTCAGTATCATATAGAATTTCAAACTTGCTATTTTTCGTGTTGACTAACTCTGCAATTCTACTTTTTTGCATGCTGATTATCGCCAATTTATAAAACCGTGTTTTGCTTCCTTCAAAATCAATTTGTATTTCCTCCTCTTCTTCTGTTCTGATTTTATCTTTACTTTCCTTGACTACTAGTTTTACTTTCCTCTTTTTGTGCCTGTAATCATTTTCAAGCCTATTGCTCTCCTCATCGCTAAGGCCTGTGATGTTCAACTTTCAGTCATATGCTTTTCCCTTTTATTGGATGGCTGCTTAAATTTCATCATTCCACCACGCATCACCAGGCATTTTTCCTACAACCGCAGTATGACATAATTCAGTCGCACTCTTATCTATGACGTCCAGGATCATTGTCGATGCGCCCTCTATATCTTTATTGCATATCAATCCCTTCCAAGTTGTGTCATCTATCCGTTATTTTATCCTGCTTTGAATATCTATGCGTACTTCCGGTTTCTGTAGACTTTCAACCTTGATTGGTGTTTGCTACGTTCTATTGGTCCTCTTTCTTCTGCATTTCCGAGACTTTTATTCGCAAGAACGAAGTCGATTATAGTGTGGCTATTTTCTCTACATCAGGTCTACATGTGAATCACTTTATGCCTGAACTAAGTTTTTGTAATAAACAAGCCCTTTGCGAAGCATAAGTTAACTATTCTTTTTCCGTTCTCATTTGTTCTTGAATGCCCAAAATTACGGAGCACACTTTCTGTACCCTGACGGTGGAAGCCGACCCATCCGTTCATATCTTCTAGTAGAATGATTCTTTCACCATGATCGCAAGTACTTATGGTATCATATAAAGTGTCCCAGAAGGCGTCTTTGACTTCACTACTGTCACCATAAACTGGGGCGTTGTATGCTATAATGAAAAATCTGCTGATTCCTACTTTCATTCTAACTCACAACAATCTAGGAGATACCCATTTATTATTCCTGATGTGCTGCCTTTCTCTCTCATTCACAATCATTAAACCTACCCCTTGACTACCATGTGATTCACTATCTACTCCTGATCATATTTCAAGTCCGCCTTTTAACACCCCATTTTCTATGTTTCTAATATCGCATCCCTTTTACCGGGGTATGCTTTTGGTCAATTAAATCAAATTAAATTTACATGTTTCCAGTTTCAGAACAGATTATATTGTAGAATATAGAGTAAAAAAATGGGGGAGAGAGAAGTATTGTTGGCATAAGGCTTCCGTTTCCTTTTACCGTAATTAAGGATGAGTGTATTAACATGTGTTAAGTTAGTCGTAAATTTATGGAGATGATGTAAGGAAGAGTGTATGATAAATACTTGAGTTTGAAGGTTTTTCGGAGTATTTACAGTTTATTCTGAAGGCTTCAAAAATGGAACTATTTAAGAATTTTGGATATAGAACAGTAGTTTTGCATCACACTTTTTGAAGTGCACTCGTTTCTTTCTAATTATTGAATAAATTCATAATTAAAAAATCTGCGATAAAGTATTTCCATGGAAGCAAACATCTTTGTGTTGAAGAGAATTTTATGAGAATTTAAACGGACGTATACTAATGAAGTGTCAGATTGACACAATAAAGATTGTTGCAAGATTATAATAGTGAATTGTTAAAAATGTAAAATACAGACTTTATAAGGCTTTTGTGTTTATTCATATTCAAACGTACTGTTGTTCACATTTGGAAGTAAAGCGTAGGTGCATTTTGTTTGAGGCAGGCCGAATTTCGTAAATTTCAAAAACTAAGGTGGGTTGTGCCAAATCAATGGTAACTTTCAGATAACTTTAAATTACTTCTTCAGATAACCTAACTGTGACGAGACAAATTTTTTTGCTGTGTAAGGTGACAGTAACGAGATACTTATAAAAAAAGACACTTACTTAACAAAGCCTTAAGTGATGGTTTCGAAGAAGCTTGGTTTTCGTGGGACCAGCGTGTGAGAGAGCTCAAGAGCGGTTGCCGAACTGGATCATCGCTCGAACCTAATTCAAAAACAAATCGAAATGGATAAATTTTAAATATTTATACTGAGACAAGCATCTAGTATTTCTCGAATTTAAAATCTTGGCTTCAACTCATGGCATGACCTAGGAAAATAGCAGTAAAAGTCCGAAATTCATACCACATAATCTTCGGGTATTATCTTTAATACAATCCAACGAAACTTGAACAATCCTTACACGTTCCCGAAATATGACCAAGAATGCCTCAGCGTGTCTGCGTCAAGTTTTAGTCGCCGATCAACACTCTTGGTCAGCGTCGCTACTTAATATCCTCTAAACTACTCGCATTTTCGCCAGATCTAAAAGACGTCTACGAGGATGCATATTTTGCATGCATATTTCTTCTTTAGAGTCTGGTGTCTAGCCGCGGATGAGATTACGTGGCAGACGGGTCAGTTGGAGGTGAAGCTTTCACCTATGGATACTTTTTCAGAGCTAATAATCTATGCAGAATGTTATGAGGAACATTGTTGACGGACCAGATGAAGTAATCCCAGAAGAACAGCCTTTTGCATCAGGTTCGAGATCGACTGAGCCTGACGCTGGCAAGCAGGGATTTTGTTGAGTTGGCTAAGAAATTATGCTTTCATACCTCCAAGACAGTCGATTATGAGAATTACAAGATGGACTTTCAAACCCTTGGTACAGTTGGCTCAGTTTGAAAATTAGTGCTTGATATTCAGCCCGTTTCTCTTCCTCCTTTGCCATGATATTACCAGCGGTTGGTGCCGAGAATTCAATCACGTAAATGATCTTCGTCTTCAAATCTTGGAGGACAATGTCAGGCTTAGTATCACTAATACATTGATTGGTGGAGAATGAGAAATTCCTGTAGAATTTAAACTGGTTATTTTCCATAAGAGACTCCAATTCTCCCTGAGCGTATGGTAAGGCGGGCAATACATCAACACCCGCAGCGTGCATACTTTGAGCATCCACTGAAAACATGTCCAAGTGTTTCAGGCTCTTGCTTGCACGCTGGAGAATTGGTATGGTTCAAAACTCATTTTTGTTGTTGAAGATTCATCATTTTAGTTGAAAATTCATCTCTTTGGTTGAAAATCGAATTATTTTGTAGGAAATTAATCTTTCTGGGCCAAAAATTTTAAATATTTAGCAAGAAATTTCATCTCTTTCGGCTAAAAATGCAACTGTTTGGTAAAGATTTGATCTGTTTTGGTTGCTAGTAGAACTGCTTTGTCAAAAGTCATAGCATCCTACCCTGGCTTCGCTTCCCGGAGATCTCCACGTTCCTACAACGGTCCTGAAAAGGACCAATCACCTTTGACGAGATACCTGGCGCCCAACCTAAAATCCCACACATTTCCTTTTGAACAACCATGAAACCTGCCGAGAAGAAGAAGGCAAATTAAATTTAACTCAAACCTTTAGGACTACTCTAAGACTTTTTGAACTTTCGTTTCAATCTTTTTTTTGCATGCTATTTGATCCATGCCTTGCAAATTGCCTGAGATTCTCATCATTTTCGATAAATATATAGTTCTGAGAAGTGATTTTATATGTGCTTTGTCAAGTTTTTATTTGATTGTGATTATAAGATACCATGATCACAAAGAGTTTCCCATCAATAAAAAATTAAACTGAACTTGAAATAAATGGAACTCAGGTTTGGTAAAATAAAAAATATAATACATGACCCTACAGCTATGGAAAGCCACCACAATTTCCTAGATCTGAAAGGTGCCGCTGTACCTCCAAATCAAAACACTAATTCGACTAACGATACATAACAAAGTAGGGAAGCCATTCCAAAAATAGCAAACAGGCCAATAGGTCGCGGTAGACGGTTCACGCGAAGAAAACCCAGAAACACAAAATATAAACAATCAGACAAACTGAAACATTTTAACTCAAAATACATAACCTAACAGAACCTTCGACCTAGAAAACAATACCCTGTATTGGGACAACGAAAATTTACCCACAATTGGCTCGTCGGGCCCAATAAATACTTCGAGACAATTTACTAACGAAACTTTCCAACGCGATTCATTCCTGTAAAATATCACACAATTCAACCTAGAATCGGATAAAATTTTAGAAACCACGGAATACACCGAATTTAAGAATAATCATAGGGAAAGGTTTTTAAAGAAAAAGAAGGAAGGTCAACAAAGTTAAAGTTAAGACTCGACCCGCTCGCTAATAGCTTTTTTGAATACAGAAAGAAAACAGTAGAACCATACGACAACAAAAATAAAAGCGCATCTCTTAATAAACATTAAGTAAAGCAACCTAATCAACTGTCACAGAAGGGACAGGTCACACGGATATTCTAGAATCCACACAAATAACACAGATAGGGATAGCGAACCTGAAAATAATCCAAATAACGAAACAATCCCAGCCACATTTTTCCCGTTCGGCATGATACAAACGCGATTCTGAGTCATGAGTAACTGGCCCATTAAATTCAGAAACAATAAAAATGACAGTTCCGCGAATTTCTTGGACGAATTAACAAGATTCGAAAGGGGATATAAAATAAATGACCGCGATATTTTAGAAAATTTAGACGCACCAATGATTGAAGATGCAAAAGATTGTTACGAAATAAATACAAATTTTTGGAGATGTTTATCGAATTTCACGGAAGACTTTAAAAATGCGTATATCGACGAGAGGTTTTCAGAAGAAATAAAACAAAAAATAAAATTCTGTAATTGGAGAAGGAACCAAGACATCCACTCTTACTTAACAGAAAAAAACTTGGAATGAGAATTACGTAGAACTTACGCAAACCTCCGCATCGAATACAAAATGTGCATAAGAACGATTTAAAAAAATTTTGAACGATTAGAGGACTTAGGTAAAGAATTGGAAACTGAGCTAGCCAAATCAGAAATTCGAGGGCAAGTTTTACAAATTACTGAACCTAAGATTGAGGACAATAATGAACAAAAACGTAATAACAGTAGTGAAGATAAAAATAAGTCAAATAATAATAAAGATTTGAAGGAAAATAATAACGGCATATATGATAACCGATACGGAAACCAAAGTCAAAATAATCGAACTAAAAATCAATACAAAAACCGATACCCATTTTTACCATTTAGGTCTCCATTCCTACATTTTACAAATCAATACCAACGAAATTTCATACCTAGATTTCAACCTAGATTTCAACCAAATTACCAACCCAGATTCCAAAACAATATATCTAGATATCCATATAACGCTTACTACAAAATGTTACCAATGTTTAGTCAAATGACGTTAGGCCCAAATAAAAGTCAAAATAGTCCAATGATTAAATTCCAACAGAAAAGCTGGAAATAACTCAGGAAATAACAGTGGTGAAGAAAATTTCTAAAAATCGAATTACGGCAACAAAAATCAAAAATCGATCAACAGTAGTAATAAAGACCCAAAAAACAGAACAAGTCCTAATTTAGAGAAAAAACAGGAACCTAACAAAATCGCTAACAAAAATACGAGTAATTTAAATTGTTATCATTGTGGGTTATCGGACCATTTCAAAAGATAATGCCCATATATCGGATACAACCAGGGAAACTGAAGGGGTGAGTATTAGAACCACAAATAGTACACACAAATACCGGAACCCCAGTTTTTTTTTATTCGGATGTAGCGAAATAACAGAAACACGTTTTCATCTGATGACAAAATTCGTGAATAGTTTATTTCGAACTGTTGTAGATACAGGCGCCACACATTTGTATGCTGGCAAGGAATTTTTGGAAAAATCCAGGAATCCAAATTTTCAATTTTTAAACCCGTTTCGCGAAAATTGATGGTCGCGAACGGCAAAATGGATGATATAATGGACAAGTAGTAATCCCAATTAGAGTCAGTAAGCACACAAAACATGTTATGTTCAGGTTAGTACCAAAATTAAACTCCGTAGGCATTTTAGGCACGGAAACCACAATGATTACCTCTCCCAATAACTGCGAACAAACCAGAACCTAAACCTAAAATTGAAATAAAAGAAATTAGGGAAGGCAAAAATGTAAATATTGAAATTAAGTCATTAATTACAAAGAAAAACAGAAATATAGATAGGAAACCTAAACTCAGAGGTTGTATTAACCTCAAAAGCACTAGAGAGCTTAACAAAAATAACCCAACTGTCAAAGATAGCGAAATTCCCCTAGTACCTACCAATTTCAACCAATCCCCAAAAACATAAAATGCCCAAATTCCAGTAACAAAACCAACGAAGGATATCCCAAGCTTAATAAGCATCTCCACGATCAACAAATTCCAACCCCCAGAGAGCATCCCCACCGAACTTACTAGCGACAACTCAAGCACACAAGAATCATTTAGTTTAGATAGGCCGAGAATCAGGAAGAAAAATAAGGAAAATAAGTTAGGAAAAATTTTTCACAATAGCAAAAACAGCAATATTACCACGTGAGCCCAAAAATTGAAGAAATAATTGATCAAACCGTGGATAAAGTGCCATACTGCCCTCGACTAGAAGCTGGAACATTATTTCTGTGAGCAGTCACAGGAGTGCTTTCCCGCCCCCAACGTGAAGTTACAAAGGGTTAGTGGTTTGAACAACACTATCTCCGTGATTAGTCACAGGGGTACCTTCACAGCCCTACGAGATGTTGGACATGGGTAAGTGTTTGATCTACTTATTTCTGTGACCAGACAAAAAGATGTCTTCCCGATCCCTTCGAAAAGTTGGCAAGGGGTATGGGTTTGGCCGACATTATTTCTGTGACCAGAAAAAATGGTGCTATCCCGCGTCCCACGAAAAGATGGTAAGGATCGTGGGTTTAACCAAAATTATTTCCGTAAGAGTCACAGGGTTGCCTTCCCCCTACGAGATGATAGAAAGGGTTAAAAAGTTTAAAAAAATATTGTTCTATAAGCAGCCACAGGGGGCCTTCTTGCTTCCACGACAGGATGAAAACAGGTAGGCGTTCGACCAACATTTTTTATGTGACTAGTAACAGGCTTCCTTCCGTCCTCTATATGAAATCGGAAAGGGGCAGGGGTTTGACCGAAATTATTTCTTTGATCAGTCACAGGGGTGACTTCCACCACGAGACAATGGAAAGGGGTAGAAGTTTGACCAACATTTATTCCGTGACCAGTCACCGGGGTGCCTTTCCACCCTCTACCAAAAGTTAGAGAGGGATATGGATTCGACTAACATTATTTCTGCCCGAGTCACATGGTATGTTCCCCAAGCGATGATTGAAAGGGTAAGGGATTTGAACAGCACATTTTCTGTCTCCAGTCACAAGCGTGTCTTCTCGATTTCACGAGAATTTGGAAAAGAGTAGGGGTTTGACCAACATTATTTTTTTGACCAGTCACAGTGTAACCTTTCCGCCCTCCACCAGAAGTTGAAAGGGGTTAGGTTTGACCAGCATTATTTCTGTGACCAGTCACAGGTGTGCATGTAATTTTTATATTTATCATCAAATATCTCGAAAACTTTTACTAGTATGAAAAAATTGGATAGAACCTAAAATGTGTATTATGACAAGGTCTACAATTTTTGTGAAAATTATTGTTTGAAATTTTCAATTGTTCTCAAGATGAACCTGAAAATGATTAATTTTTGGGAGTTCTCGCTGTTTTCACTGTGAAAATCAAATTTGCGTCAATCTTCGCTATGATTTTCGTAATCAGCGCGGCAAATTACACAATGTATAGTAAATCTAAAAGAATAATTGTTGTCTTCCTATCTTCAAAAGTTCCATAAAATTGCTTTTTCAATACTCAAACAAAGTCGAGGATGTTTCACAATCGCGCTCTTTCATTAGGCTTCTTGATTTGTCACGCTGCTTCTATAACTTTGTTCTGCTTATGATATAGTTAAAAAAAACACCATTTTTTCTTAGAGGCGAGAAGAATTTTTTTTTTATAAAATAAAATTTCCTCATTTTTCTCGAAAACAACGACAGGAAAAAAAGTCAGAATAAGAGTTTTTACACTTAAATAAAATCTACAAAGAATACCACAAGAATTTTCAGCCCTCATAAAAATTACAGAATGTTCTCCTTTCAAAGGACCGAATTCAAATAAAAACTGGCAAAAAACTTTTTAAAAATTTTCTGATAGATTTTGAAAGAGGTTGGAGAAACTCTTAGAAACGCAAAAGTACAGTCGGAATTTTTAGGCCAAAGAATATTAAAGATTTGAGAGATTTTTCAAAAATAGACATAAAAACTCAAATACTTATAACTTAGTGACAATTTATTTTTAACTTGAAAGCAAGTAGTTTCTGAGGAAAGAATTAGTAAGTATTTCGATTAATTCAAAAATTAATTTTCTACTCATCTTAAGTGGCTCCCATTTTTCTACTTAAATGAGTAGGATTATAGAATTTCAACTGTAAATTATAAATATTAAAAACTCTTGAATTTTATAGATTTATCATTTAAATTTCTGCAATTTTTAAGAGTCGAAATTAGGAATTCCTCATTTATGAAAATATGAAATACCAAATAATTCAGTTTTCGAGCTTGATATTATATAGGTATGTAATTTGAAATATTTTTTGGGTAGCTTACTTTTCACGAAGTACAAATGAAAATTCTTCAATTTTCACGATTTTATATTTTTAATTGTTCAATTTTGGAGACTTATAATTTTGAACTCTTGAATTTTGAAGATGATTTGGAACTTTCTGTCGGAAAAGTTCAATGCTGAAAATTTAAAATTTTGAATTATCACGATTTGCAATTTAAAATTCTCAAATTTTGAATACTTGCAATTGAAAAGCCTTGAATTTCAAAAGATGCATGAATAGAAAAATTCTACATTTTTATGATTTTGGAAACTTTTCAATGTTAAGGATCAACTGTGTACCTTTTCTTTAACTAGGTTAGTAGCATTTTGTTGATTAAATTAGTGACATTTTACTTTCAATTACTTGAATTCTATTGATTTTCAGATTCAGGGAACACCCAGTTGAATAAGAAACTAATTGGGGGTGAACTGTTGCGAATTAACATTTTTTAATTCGCCCGACTCGTGCTTTCTGATTAGTTGTAACGAATTAAGGCGGATTCTGATTAATTGAAATGTAGAGAATCAAATGCATGTGAATTCTGAAAAAAAAAATTAATAAATTAGTGCATCCGTCGAGACTCGAACCGACGATCTCTTGCGTACAAGTTGAGAGTACACCCTCTAGCCTACGAGACTATTTTTTAAACAGTTGCGACGCATCGTTTAAACCCGGCACGTTGTCACTCATATTATGAATTAAATTGAAGAAATCATCAATTAATGAAATTGGCCGCGGTTTAAACATCGGGGCGAATTTGTGTCAGGCTTTTATTTCCCCGAATTGAGAAGAATTGACCAGTCTTGAACAGTACTCACGCTGATGAATTCAGGTGAATTGGAGCTTGACTGCAAATCTCGTGGATCAAAATGAATAGCAGCTTTGAAGATTAAATTCCTCATTTCAGAATGTATACGGATTTACACTCCGCTCCAATTCCCGTGTATCCCAAAGCAAGATTCATGGAGGCTTCTAGCGTATTCATCTCAATTCGCTACCACTAGTTTATTTTTCCTGGGCACTTTGCGTTGAGAGAAGAAGATTGATTTTAATTAAAATGGTTTAGAATTTTATACCTTATTTATACTTACCAGCAGAAGAAGTTAGAACAGCTAAGATGAGAAAGGGAATAGCAGCAACTTTCCACATTTTCGTCAAATAAATCAAACTCATTTCTCCTAATTGGCGGTAAACCAAAGATCAATTAGATATGGAACTGCGCAGCATAGCTGAGCCCACAGCACCTCTCCTTCCGCCTCTTCAGCCTTGACCGTGATAACAAGGTTCCAGTCTGTTTTAGAAGCAATTTTTTATTAAAATCTTGAAACTTAGAAGACCATTTCACCAGCCAAGACACTACATAAAAACGATTAAATGTAAGTAGACAACAAACACACGCGCTGTGCACCTGAATACATATTATGATATGAAGTTAAATATGCCGGTGAATATTCACAATACCAGCTTTTTAGCCTCTCTCTCTCTTCCCCTTAGACCCCTGCATCTTCAACTGCGGCTGACTGATATTCTAGGAAGTCCGCATATCAAGGACCGTCATATCAAGGTTCCAGTTTATTTGACAAAACTGGGTTTTCCGCATTGAAGCCGGTACAGAAAAAACTAAAGTTAAATTTTGTTGCACGTAAAATTTTCCGCTGTTAGAGTTTACATGCTATTTGGCGAAAGACTATCCTACGATGGAATAAAAGCTGTCGTCTGCTACGCCCTTAGCAGCAATGGGAAAACGACAAAGAATGAGTGAATTCGAGCTATAAATCAGAACACCAGGTCAAAGTTTCAGCGAGGTTAGGAGAATAATTCTGATTTAATCCACTTCGCCACACTGTAGTGAGCAAATTTGGGTATAGAACATAGATATGGCTATTTTGCTCCAATTTAATAAAGGTAAACGACGGTAGATAGCGCTGGCGTCGTTATTCTCGTTACTTTTCGAATAAAAATGAAGCGATAATGAGGCGAAGATTATCCAGGCAAGGTAAAAAATAGGAAATTATTTTCGATTCGTGTAAATTTTAACCAACAAGGTTATTTTTGGTTGCAGTTAATCTTTCACTTGGAATCGATGTGAACTTTATCTTTCGTTTTTTTCTGTGGGAACAATGCCTAAGAATTATGACCTTATTATCAAAACATGTTTATTTCCTGTTATTGAAATCTTCAAATTGAGAAGTGCATTCCATTAGCCAAGAATATGCATGAAAAAAATGTTTGCTTCCACTGAACATTTGATTGTGTGTAGACAGTAAACACTTGCGTTACACGCCCAATTATTTTGTGCTGTCTCACGCAATTGTACGGTTTTGTGATGTTATAAAAAAGTTTAAAAAATATATTATTAGTAAATGTTAACGAATTGAGGATAAATTCATAAGACTTTGAAGCATTTCAAGTTCAATTCGAAAAAATGGAAAAAATCCTCAAAACATTCTTGATTCTAGTCGACTTGGAGTCAATTTAGAGGAAAAACACTTGAATCTATCAATTTGCACACACTTGCATTGATTATTTAGGTTTGTTTAAATTAAAGAAATAATTATTTAATTCGAAACAATATTGTGTAAGTTGAAAAGTGGTTTATTTGATACAAAGACTTGATGCATTTATAACAATAAAGAATTTCTTCAAATGAATGAAATATTGTCTTCACATAAATATTTAATTTCTTAGTTCAAAAAAATATTTCATATAATTATAAAAATTCAATTATTATCAGTCATAAAAAATAAGCGTTTATCTCAACGAAATCATTATTTTTTTAAAGCAAACGGTGAGAAGCCAATTTTTAACCTTTTTGTATAAATTGTACAGTCGTAAACCACCACATAACTCTAATTTTGGTGAAGAAAGCTTTTCCAAACAGCTCCGCGAGACATGGAACATAAAAGAGGGCATTGACTTTCCTTATCTCCGTTAGGTAAAAAAACGTATGAACCAATTTCTGTAACCCTTCTTACTCGTATCTCAAAAACCTTGTAACTCTGATCTTAGTGGATCTTTTAATTAAACTTTTCTCGGGAACAAAATGTCAGTAACAGATTCCGAATTATCATAAAACTAATTATAAAATTAATTATAATGTATGGATGAGGCTACAGACTCATCTCACCCAACCTTTGCTTCCCAAAGTTTTTGCAATATTAATTTGGCGTACAAAATTATCGGACCGAAAAGACCTATAGGGTCAAATAATTTGGCAATTTCTGAAAAAATAACCCTTTTAGTAATCGTTTTATTGAAGTCAAGGCTTTTTAAAAAATGCAGAAGAACATCCCCTTCAGCTTTCCAATATGTATCCACAGTTTTAGTGAAGTTATTTTTATTTAGTGCAAAATCCTTATCAAGACTTTTCTTAGTCGCGTTTTCAAGTATATTAGGTTCGTTGGAAGCCCATTGCTGAAGATTAAGATGAAGGTCACTTCCACTTAAGGTCCTGTCGTAATGGGACCTATCCTGCGTGGATTCAGAAATCCATGACAGATATTGGAAATAATTATTTACTCATATTTAAAGAACCTAAACCGTCAGACGGCGCACAAATCTTATTTTAACAATTTTGCCGCTACAGGAAAAGCATGACCCTCATTATCAGCCTAATAATGTAAACGTCAAATAGCAAGAAATTCTGCTAGGACTAAACCAAACGTTACCGTATTCAAATAATATTCATTTGTCTAATTGTTTTCTTGCCTAAGAATAGTTTGGTATTTACGGTCTTCTTCGCGAATTAAAAATTGCCAAACCATTTTCTCTATATACGCTATGAGTTCATACGCGTCCTAGCTAAAAATTCCTGTACAGGAACCTCGAAGAATCCTGTACATGATCCTGCACATAAACCTGTACAAGTAATCTTAGCTGTTCCTGTGCAGGAATTTGGCGAAGGAATGATCCTGTACGGTGTACAGATTTCTTTGCGAACTAAATTAGGGCGTGGGTTCCTGTACAGAAACACTTATAGGGTTCTTCACAGAAATTGAATGCAAAAACTCATGTCGCTTACAGCTTTATGGCTGCCTTCCTTCAACACACGAATCACGATATAAGAACCCTTAGTTCAGGATATTCCCAGAATTTGAGTCCTCGGCATTTTGGGTTTGCAGGGTTCGCGGTATTGAGAGAGTGGCCGTGCTTAATCAAGTGTGACAAACTATATGAGGGTGTTAGTGTTAGATGCCTCAGGTTGCGTAATGCGTCTAAATATAACAGAAATGGTCGGTGTGATTCTGTCTGTTTACGTTTGGACTTCGTAGACTTAGGATCAAGGCCACTGCAAGCCATGCCTGAATTCATTCGTATATCGGAAGTTGAGTGTATTTCCTTAAAGATTCAACTCACTATCGAGAGAACCAAGACACTAGCGAACCCTCGCAGATTAGTTCCTATGCCGGTCCATGTATAGGATCCTGAACAAGTCCCTGTACATGAACCTGCTTCCATACAAGTTCCTTTGCAGGATCTTATAGAGTTTCCTTCTCAAAATTCCTGCACAGGAACCATCAAGATTACATTTGCATGTTTGTGTGCAGGTTTGTGTACAAGAACATGTGAAGTATCCTCTGAGGTTCGTGTACAAGAATTTTAAGTTGAGGTGAAATCTGAAACGGATTAATAGGAAAAATGACGTCTTGAATTGTAGGCCCGACCATTAAGACCTCTTTTAATGAAATTCCCGACGTGCTTTTTGCTGATGCATTAAGTACTACTTTTAATTTCGTTGAACTACTGGATTCCTTGATAACCGCATGATGAGTCCAGTGGAAACCTTCAAAATCTTCAGTTGATTTTATCAGTGACTTCTGATTTGAATTCAAATATTTTTGCACTTCTATTTTATAATTATTTCCAAATGTTTTTAAACAATCGTTTAGTCTTCCTAGAGTTCCTACACGTCGTTTAAAGTGAATTTCACTCTCGATCTCTTTTCAAAAATAATCGACTGATCTGTTATTTTTTCGAGAACCAAACATTTTTCTATCATCACTCATGGAGACAGTTATCTTGAAGAAAAGCATAGTCCTCTTGCTTCTTTTGTTTTGAATCACGTGAATATCGTTTTTATACAAACAGAATTATTTGGAAGAACGATTAGGTGAAATTTTCCACAAGATGATCAGTTTTTAATTCCGTTAGTCCTAAAGAGGATATCAATGGATCAATAGATGAGGATACTAATGGAAGCGCGTACGTGAATGTTTGGACCAGCAAGCAGAATGTTACAAGAAATTTTTAGACGCTCTCGTGGTATTATTTGATTACGAATTAAATCTGTGATGTTAGGAACAATCATAAAATTAACATGTATCAAGAGAAACCTGAGCTTTAATTGGCCTTTTTATATATCGAAAGCTTCTACTATGGCAATCACCATTAATTGAGAAGATGTCGTTGATGTAAGTCAAGTTAAGGTGATATTTGAAACTTCCTGTTATTATACTGGTTCCTTAGCTTCGCTTTGATCTTGCGGCTTCGTAATGCGCAATAAGGTGTTATGACGCTTACGGCATTTTTTAAAATTTCCGAACTTACATTCTTAAGCTGAATGTTTTTTTAACAACTGAAACGCTGTCACTTACCACGATTTTTAACGTTCATTTTTAGTCAATATTAGAAATTCACTAAATTTGAAAAGTATGTGAGGCTCAGAACAAAAATAGTATTTTCGGGAAATGGCAATTACGAGTGCCTGACGTTTGGATTCAATTTTTTGCTTATTAGTAGGGTTAAAAGCTTGATAAGCATTTTTAACCGTAGAAGAATCGGCAGCTATAAACTTAGGTGAATGTGCAGCATTTCTATCAAGAAAATCTATAAGGTCTTACTTGGAGAATTTTTCCTTTTTTATTGTTTCATCCCATTTATATACATAGTATGATATAGTCCATGCTAATGTAGCGTGAGACGGGATCATACGAAAAAAGTAAGGATGTTCTCTCGGTATAGATGAACTCAGAGAATTTGAAGAAACATCCAGCTTAAAATGCGCAATCCCTTCGAAGAATACAAATTACCAGTACATCATTGATATCAGGGAAATTGGACTTATCATATATGATGCTATTTCAAGTTCAATTTTTAATAACTAATCCCCCCAAAAAAAAGGGACGTTATTTTGTAGCCCAGATTCCTCGCGATGAGTATATATTTACTAATGAACAGAAAACTACGCAAAAATTAAAATGTGTCAACGATTACAACCATTCTACCTCATCTCAGAAACACAGAATGTGAAAATCAAGTAATTAGAGCCAGTATAAAAATATTAGATTACAAGATGTATGCATTGAAAATTGAATTGATAACTTACATCATTTTTGCTTATAATCAGGGTTATATTCTCATACTCGAAAACAAACTCTCCTCAAGCATTAATTGTTATGATCTGAGTAAGGTTGTAATTCGTAAAATAAATCTCATCAGATCATGCGAAGATTGTCACTCCAAAAACAAATTGGTCTTGAAACCCGTACTGATTCGAAAAAAACATTAGATGAAAGAGAGTGCTGCTATATGAATAACGTCACTGACAATGATGATAGGCCATACTATCCACAGAAATATTAGTAGAAAATCGCAGGATCAAACTAACACGCAAAAATCAGGTTCTTCCAGGTGTAAGGACAGTCTAGCGCTGTGGGTGTAATAGGTCGCGTAAGAAAAAGTGGTCTTATATTCTCACATTCGCTATGGTAAGTCGCATAAATAAGAGGAGTCAACTAAGGTGTAAAGTTAGAAACAGGACGGCGTGTACCGATTTGAATGAAACCTTGTGCATTGTGTTGCTAAAGATGTGTAATGAAAATAAAAAAAAATCTTTTTTAAAATTTTTATTTATTTGTTCAAACAAAATTTAGGATCAAAAAGTTCATGGAACTTCTTCCGTCTAAGTGGTGTCACCTAAACTTCATTTTCTGAATGCAGAAATGCATTCATAATCGTGACAACGATTTCTTTTTAATCACTGATTAATTTCTGTTTTTGATACCCTTTCACATGAAATTTTATAAAATTCAGAATATACCTACTCGAAAATCGATGTTGATAACGACCCCGCAAGCGTCCAAGAAGTTCGTGTGACTCGCGGCGCGGAAAACGTCCAGCCTTCAAGCTCGTCCAGCTGAGAGTGAATTTTGCGACGCTTCAGCTTCGCTTTCCGCACTTTCGGATGCGTCGTTCCCAATGATCCCCTCTTCGTCAGTCGATTGCGCACGCAATTATCGGTTTGTACAATTGATATATATTCGTATTTTCATAGCTTCTCGAACCTTCTGATTTTTGTGATGTAATTATGTAACGTTGTCATTCCAATCGTTTCCCGCGCTATTGTAAATTATACTACGAATTTTCTAAGGGCCTATAACCGCCCGTTTCACTTGAAACAGATTAATTGAGAAGATTAAAATAACTATAAGGTTACTCCAGCCTCCGTGGGCATATCAATGAAAACGGGTACGTGAAACTTTAGATCAGAAAGCAGAATGTTTTTACGAATTTTAAAACGATCTCGAGGTATTGTTTGATTAGGGACTGAATCTGTGATATTGAGAACGATCAAGAGAGTAAATGTGCATTTTCACTCATTGTAAATTGATTTAAATATAATATAAACCATGCCATTTACTGATGTTGTAAGATGATCAAGGACACCAACAGAAAAACTACATTTAGATTGAGCAAGCTGCAATTTTTTACAAAACTTATAAATACGAAATTTGCACTCGCTTTTAATTGAAAAGATGGCGTCGATGTAAGAGAAGTAGAGGTGATATTTGAAACTTCCTGTGATTATCACGGTTCCTTGGCTTCGCTTTTGTCTTGCGGCTTCGCGAAGTGAAAGAGGGTGTTAGGACGCTCACCGCATTTTTGACAATTTCCGAATTCACATTTTTAGCTAAATCAATTAAAAAAATTTATCACAAGTGACAAACATGTGAGGTTCAGAACGAAAAGGGCATTCTCAGGAAGTTGCTATTCGGAGAGCCTGACGCTTGGCTCCAATTTTTCGCTTTTTAGCAGGGTTAGGATCTGTATAAGCATTTTTAAACGTAAAAGCATCGGCAGCTACACTTTTAGATAAGCTTACATCATTTCTATAGAGAAACTCTTCAAGGTCATCTAACTTGGGGAATTCACCCTTTTTTATTGTTTCATCTAATTCCTCTACAGTGAATTTATGTAAATTTTTTTCGATAATAGCAACGAGGATTTCAGGCCTTTAATTTACACCCAGTGTAGTTAAGGATTTAAGGTTTTTGTTGCGTTGCGGATCACGACACAGGACTAGCTTATATGTTAGCTTGCGTTAGTGATCACTCCCTGGAACGTTTAGGAACAAGGATCTTGTAAATAAATCGTTAAATCGAATAAAGTAGGATTCAGGTTTATTCAAAGGTGAACTCTTCAAGATTGTAAGAATACATTTAGTGGTTCGCGAGCGATTATTTGATAATTAGGCGATCAGAAAAAAGTGTTGTTCGTTAGGGTAACTCTCGTTGTCGACTGACGATTTCAAGTGCAGAAATCGGTGTTCAAGGTGGGATCGAAGATG
>JAABKJ010004836.1:0-23817 GCA_011634705.1 Andricus grossulariae
AATCGTTTCTTTATGTTTGTATTTATTGGACCGTAAGACCGAAGAAAGAAAAGTTTTGAAACTTTTTAATTTTGTAAAACATGTATTGCCAGAGTAAAGACGAAGTCAGAAACAGAAGTGCGTTGAGCCTGGGTCAAACTCTAGCTCTTCCTCTTAAAACAAGGTTTTTTGTAGTCAAAGTCACACTCGGCCCAGTGATGCACCTTTGTTGTGCCAGAGTCTGGCTTTTCCTATCAAAACATGTATTGCCAGAGTAAAGACGAAGTTGGGAACAGCAGTGCGCTGAGTCCGAGCCAAACTCTGGCTCTTCCTCTTAAAACATGGTTTGCCATAGTAAAAGTCACACTCGGTCCCGTGATGCGAATTTGTTGGGCCAGAGTCTGGCTTTTCCTATTGAAACATGTATTGCCAGAGTAAGGACAAAGTTAGGAATAGCAGTGCGCCGAGCCTGGGTCGTAATCCGGCTTTTCCTCTTAAAAAATAGTTTGTCGTATTAAAAGTCACACTGGGCCCAATAATGCGTCTTAGTTGGGCCAGACTCTGCCTTTTCCTGTGAAATTATGTATTGCCAGAGTAGAGACGAAGTTGACAACAGCAGTGCGTTGAGTCGGGGCCAAAGTGTGGCTCTTCCTCTTAAAACATGGTTTGCCGTAGTAAAAGTCACACTCGGCCCAGTGATGCGCCTTTGTTGGGCCAGAATCTAGCTTTTCCTATCAAAACATGTATTGCCAGAGTAAAGACGAAGTTCAGAACAGCAGCGCTCGGAGTCAGGGCCAAAGTGTGGCTTTTCCTCTTAAAACATTGTTTGCCGTAGTAAAAGTTACACTCGTCCCAGTGATGCGACTTTGTTGGGCGAGAGTCTGGCTTTTTCTATAAAAACATGAATTGCCAGAGTAAAGACGAAGTTAGGAACAGCAGTGCGCCGAGTCTGGTTCAAACTCTGGCTCTTCCTCTTAAAACATGGTTTTTTGTAGTAAAAGTCACACTCGGCCCACTGATGCGCCTTTGTTGGGCCAGAATCTAGCTTTTCCTATCAAAACATGTATTGCCAGAGTAAAGACGAAGTTGAGAACAGCAGTGCTCGGAGTCAGGGCTAAAGTGTGGCTCTTCCTCTTAAAACATTGTTTGCCGTAGTAAAAGTTACACTCGTCCCAGTGATGCGACTTTGTTGAGCGAGAGTCTGGCTTTTTCTATTAAAACATGTATTGCCAGAGTGAAGACGAAGTTGGGCACAGCAGTGCGCCGAGTCCGAGCCAAACTCTGGCTCTTCCTCTTAAAACATGGTTTGCGATAGTAAAAGTCACACTGGGCCCAGCGATGCGCCTTTCTTGGGACAGAATCCGGCTTTTACTCTTAAAAAATGGTTTGCCGTAGTGAAAGTCACACTGGGTCCCATAATGCGTCTTATATGGGCCAGACTCTGCATTTTTCTGTTAAAACATGTATTGCCAGAGTCAACACGGAGTCGGGAAGAGCAGTGTGCCGAGTGTGGGTCAAACTCTGGCTCTTCCTCTTAAAACATGATTTGCCGTAGTAAAAGTCACACTCGGCCCAGTGCTGCGCCTTTGTTGGACCAGAGTCTGGCTTTTCTGTTAAAACATGTATTGCCAGAGTGAAGACAAAGTTGCAAACAGCAGTGCGTTGAGTCCGGGCCAAACTCTGGCTCTTCCTTTTGAAACATGGTTTGCCATATTAAAAGTCAAACTGGTTCCAGAGATGCGCCTTTGTTGGGCCAGAGTATGGCTTTACCTATTGAAACATGTATTGCCAGTGCAAATACGAGGTTAGGAACAGCAGTGCGCCGAGTCCAGGTCAAACTCGGGCTCTTCTTCTTGAAACATGGTTACCCATAGCAAATTACACACTCGGCCCAGCGATGCGCCACTGTTGGGCCAGAGTGTGGCTTTTTCAAATAAAAATGTATTGCCAGAGTAAAGACGAAGTTGGGAACAGCAGTGCGCCGAGTCCGAGCCAAACTCTGGCTCTTCCTCTTAAAACATGGTTTGCTATAGTAAAAGTCACACTGGGCCCAGCGATGCGCCTTTTTTGGGCTAGAGTCTAGCTTTTCCTATCAAAACATGTATTGCCAGCGTAAAAACGAAGTTGCGAACAGCAGTGCACTGAGCCTAGGAAAAGTCTGGCTCTTCCTCTTAAAACATGGTTTGCTGTAGTGAAAGTCAAACTCGGCCCAGTGATGCGCCTTTGTGGGGCCAGATTCTGGCTTTTCCAATTGAAACATGTATTGCCAGGGTAAAGACGAAGTTAGGAACAGCAGTGCGCGAAGCCTGGGCCATAATCCGGCTTTCCCTCTTAAAAAATGGTTTGCCGTAGTGAAAGTCACACCGGGCCCAATAATGCGTCTTAGTTCGGCCAGACTCTGCCTTTTCCTGTCTAAACATGTATTGCCTGAGTGAAGGCGAAGTTGAGAACAGCAGTGCGCTGAGTCGGGGCAAAATTGTGGCTCTTCCTCTTGAAACTTGGTTTGCCGTAGTAAAAGTCACACTCGGCCCAGTGATGCGCCTTTTTTGGGCCAGCGTCTGGCTTTTCCTATTAAAACATGTATTGCCAGAGTAAAGACGAAGTTGGGAACAGCAGTGCGCGCAGTCCGAGGCAAACACTGGCTCTTCCTTTTAAAACATGGTCTGCCGTGATAAAAGTCACACTGGGTCAAGTGATGCGTTCTAGTTGGTCCAGACTCTGGCTTTTCCTATCAAAACATGTATTGCCAGAGTAAATACGGAGTTCGGAACATCAGTGCGCCGAGTCAGAGCCAAACTCTGGTTCTTCCCCTTAAAACAGGGTTTGACATAGTCACAGTCACAATGGGCCCAGTGATGCGCCTTTGTTGGGCAAGACTCTATCTTTTCCTAATAAAGCATGTATTGCTAGAGTAAAGACGAAGTTCGGAACAGCAGTGCGCCGAGTCCGGATGAAACTCTGTCTCTTTCTCCTAAAACATTGTTTGCCATAGTAAAAGTAACACTGGGCCCAGCGATGCGCGTCTGCTGGGCCAGGCTCTGGCTTTTCCTATTAAAACATGTATTGCCAGCGTAAAGACGATGTTGAGAACAGCAGTGCGCGCAGTCCGAGGCAAACACTGGCTCTCCCTCTTGAAACATGATTTGCCGTAGGAAAAGTCACAATGGGTCGAGTGAAGGCGCCTTTGCTGGGACAAACTCTGGCTTTTCCAATAAAAACATTGTTTGACATAGCAACAGTCATAATGAGCCCAGTGATGCGCCTTTGTTGGGCAAGACTCTATCTTTTCCTAATAAAGCATTTATTGCTAGAGTAAAGACGATGTTGATAACAGCAGTGCGCGCAGCCCAAGGCAAACTCTGGCTCTCCCTCTTGAACGATGGTTTGTCGTAGTAAAAGTCGCAGTGGGTCCAGCAAGGCGCCTTTGTTGAGCGAGATTCTGGCTTTTCCTATTAAAACATGTATTGCCAGAGTAAAGACGAAGTTCAGAACAGCAGTGCGCCGAGTCCGGATTAAACTCTGTCTCTTCCTCTTAAAACATGGTTTGCCATTGTAAAAGTAACACTGGGCAGCGATGCGCCTCTTTTGGGCCAGACTCTGGCTTTTCCTATTAAAACATGTTTTTCCAGAGTAAAGACGAAGTTCGGAACAGCAGTGCGCTGAGTCTGGGCCAAACTCTGGCTCTTCCTCTTAAAACATGGTTCGCCGTAGTAAGAGTCACACTGGGTCAAGTGATGCGCCCTTGTTGGGTCAGATTCTAGGTTTTTCCATTAAAACATGTATTGCCAGAATAAATACGAAGTTTGAAACAGCAGTGCGCCGAGTCCAGGCCAAACTCTGGTTCGTCCTCTTCAAACATGGTTTGCCATAGTCAAAGTCACACTGGGCCCAGCGATTCGCCTTTCATGGGCCAGGGTCTCGCTTTTCTACTGAAGCATGTTTTGCCGGAGTAAAGACGAAGTTGGGAACAGCAGTGCGCCGAGCCTGGGTCAAACTCTGGCTCTTTCTCTTAAAACATGTTTTGCTATAGTAAAAGTCACACTGGGCCAAGTGATGCAGCTTTGTTGGGCCAGAGTCTGGCTTGTCTTATTGAAACATGTATCGCAAGAGTTAAGACGATGTTGGGAACATCAGTGCGCCAATTCCGGGTCAAACTCTGTCTCTTCCTCTTAAAACATGGTTTGCCATAGTAAGTCACACTGGGCCCAGAGAGGCGCCTCTGTTGGGCCAGACTCTGGCTTTTTCTGTTGAAACACATATAGTCAGAGTAAAGACGAAGTTGGAAACAGTAGTGTGCTAAGTCCAGGTCAAACCCTGGCTCTTTCTCGAAAACACGGTTTGTAATAGTAAAAGTCACACTGTGTCCAGTGATGCGCCTTTGTTGGGCGAGAGTCTGGCTTTTTCTATTGGAACATACATTGCCAGTGTAAAGACGAAGTTGGGAACAGCAGTGCGCCGAGCCCGTCCAAACGCTGGCTCTTCCTTTTAAAACATGGTTTGTTGTTATAAAAGTCACACTGGGTCAAGTGATGCACTCTGGTTGGTCCAGACTCTGGCTTTTCCTATCAAAACATGTATTGCCAGAGTTAAGAGGAAGTTCGGAACAGCAGTGCGCCGAGTCCGGATGAAACTCTGTCTCTTCCTCCTAAAACATTGTTTGCCATAGTAAAAGTAATACTGGACCCAGCGATGCGCCTCTGTTGGGCCAGGCTCTGGCTTTTCCTATTAAAACATATATTGACAGAGCAAAGGAGGAGTGGGGAACAGCAAAGCGCGAAGTCCAGGTCAATACTGGATCATCTTCCTTAAACATGGTTGGCCGTAGTCAATGTCACAATGGGCCCAGTGATGTGCCTTTGTTGAGCCAGTGTCTGTCTTTTCCTATTAAAACATGTATTGCCAGCGTAAAGACGAAGTTGGGAATAGCAGTGCGCCGAGACCGGGTCAACATCTCACTCTTCCTCTTAAAACATGTTTTGCCGTAGTAAAAGTCAAACTGGGACCAGTTATGCGTCTTTGTTGGGCCAGAGTCTAGCTTTTCCTTTTAAAACATGTTTTTCCAGAGTAAAGACGAAGTTGGGAACAGCAGTGCCCCGAGTCCGGTTCAACCTCTCACTCTTCCTCTCAAAACATGGTTTGACGTAGTAAAAGTCACACTGGGCCCAGCGACGCGCCTTTGTTGGGCCAGGGTCTGGCTTTTCCTATTAAAACATATATTGGCAGAGTAAAGACGACGTTGGGAACAGCAGTGAGCCGACTCTAAGCCAAACTCTAGCTCTTCCTTTTGAAACATGGTTGGCCGTAGTAAAAGTCACACTGTGCCCAGCGATGCGCCTTTGTTGGTCCAGACTCTGGCTTTTCCTATTAAAACGTGTATTGTCAGAGTAAATACAGAGTTGGTAACAGCAGTGCGCTGAGTCCTAGCCAAGCTCTGTCTCTTTCACTTAAAACATGGTTTGCCATAGTAAGAGGCACACAGGGCCCAGCGATGCGCCTTTGTTGGGCCAGAGTCTGTCTTTTCCCATTAAAACATGTATTGCCAGCGCAAAGCCGAAGTTGGGAACACCAGTGCGCCAAGTCCGGGCCAAACTCTGGCTCTTCCTCCTAAAACATGGTTTGTCATAGTAAGATTCACATTGTGCCCAGCGATGCGCCTTTGTTGGGCCAGACTCTGGTTTTTCCCATTAAAACGCGTACTGCCAGAGTATAGACGGAGTTGGGAACAGCAGTGTGCCGAGTCCAAGTCAACCTCTCACTTTTCCTCTTAAAACATGGTTTGCCGTAATAAAAGTCACACTGGGCCAGTGATGCTCATTTTTTGGGCCAGACTCTGCCTTTTCCTATCGAAACATGTATTGCTATAGTGAGGACGATGTTGGGAACAGCAGTGCGATGAGTTCGGGCCAAACTCTGACTCTTTCTCTTAAAATATGGATTGATTTAGTAAAAGTCACACAGGGCCCAGCGATGCGCCTTTGTTAGGCTAGACTCTGTCTTTCCCTATTAAAACAGGTATTGTCAGAGTAAAGACGAAGTTGGAAACAGCTGTGCGCGTAGTCCAAGCCAAATTCTGGCTCGTCTTCTTGAAACATTGTTGGCCGTAGTAAAAGTAACACCGGACCCAGTGATGTGCCTTTGTTGGGCCAGCCTGTGGCTTTTCCTATTGGAACATGTAATGCCAGAATAGAGACAAAGTTGGGAACAGCAGTGAGCCAAGTCCGGGCCAAGCACGGGCTCTCCCTCTTAAAACATGGTTTGCCCTAGTCAAAGTCACACTGGGCCCAGCGATGCGCCTTTGTTGGGCCAGACTCTGGCTTTTCCTATTAAAACATATATTGCCAGAACAAAGGAGGAGTGGGGAACAGCAATGCGCGGAGTCCGGGCCAAAATCTGGCTCATCTTCCTTAAACATGGTTGGCCGTAGTCAATGTCACAATCGGCCCAGTGATGCGTTTTTCTTGGGCCAGGGTCTGGCTTTTCCTATCAAAACATGTATTGCCAGCGTAAAGACGAAGTTGGGAACAGCAGGCGCCGAGTCCGGGACAAACTCTGGCTCTTTCTCTTGAAACATGGTTTGTCAGAGTAAAAGTCACACTGGGCCAAGTGTTGCGCCTTTGTTGGGCCAGAGTCTGGCTTTCCCTATTAAAGCATGTATTGCCGGAGTGAAGACGAAGTTGGGAACAGCAGTGCGCCGAGTCCGTGCCAAACTCTGTTCTTCCTCCTGAAACATGATTTGTCATAGTAAGATTCACATTGAGCCCAGCGATGCGCTTTTTCTTGGGCCAGACTCTGGCTTTTCCTATTAATACATATATTGCCAGAGTAAAGACGAAGTTGGGAACAGCTGTGCACTAAGTTCGGACCAAACTCTGGCTCTTCCTCTGAAAACATGGTTTACCATAGTAAAAGTCACACTGGGCCCAGCGATGCGCCTTCCTTGGGCCGGACTCTGGCTTTTCCTATTTAAAAATATATTGCCAGAGTGAAGACGAAGTTGGGAGCAGCAGTGCGATAAATCCAGGCCAAACTTTGGCTCTGCCTTTCAAAACATCGTTTGCCATAGTAAAAGTCACACTGGGCCCGGCGATGCGCCTTTGTAGGGCCATAATCTGGCTTTTCCCATCAAAAAATATATTTCCAGAGCAAAGGAGGAGTGGGTAATAGCAATGCGCGAAGTCTGGCCAAACTCTGGCTCATTTTCCTTAAACATGGTTGGCCGTAGTCAATGTCACAATGGGCCCAGTGATGCTTCTTTTTTGGGCCAGAGTCTGGCTTTTTCCATTAAAATATGTATTGCCAGAGCACAGACGAAGTTCAGAACAGGAGTTCAACGAGTCCAGGCCAAATTCAGGCTCTTCCTCTTAAAACATGTTTTTCCATTATAAAAGTCACACTGGGCCCAGTGTTGCGCCTTCGTTGGGCCAGAGTCTGGCTTTTCCTATTAAAGCATGTATTGCTGGAGTGAAGACGAAGTTGGGAACAGCAGTGCGCTGAGTCCGGGCCAAACTCTGTTCTTCCTACTAAAACATGGTTTGTCATACTAAGATTCACATTGGGCCCAGCGATGCGCCTTTTCTTGGGCCAGAATCTGGCTTTTCCTATTAAAACATATATTGACAGAGTAAAGACGAAGTTGGGATCAGCAGTGCACTAAGTTCGGACCAAACTCTGGCTCTCTCTCTGAAAACATGGTTTGCCATAGTAAAAGTCACACCGGGCCCAGCGATGCGTCTTTTTTTGGTCAGAGTCTGGCTTTTCCATATAAAACATGTTTTGCAATAGTAAAAGTCACACTGTGCCCAGTGATGAGCCTTTGTTGGGCCAGAGTCTGGCTTTTTCTATTAAAACATGTATTGCCAGAGTAAAGACAAAGTTGGGAACAGCAGTGCGCCGAGTTCGGGCCAAACTCTGGCTCTTCCTCATAAAACATGTTATATATAGTAAAAGTCACACTAGGCCCAGCGATGAGCATTTGTTTGGCCAGACACTGGCTTTTCCTATCAAAACATGTATTGCTAGAGTAAAAACGAAGTTGGGAACAGCAGTGCGCCGACTTCGGGCCAGAATCTGGCTCTTCCTCCTAAAACATAGTTTTCCATGATAAAAGTCACACTGGGCCCAGTGATGCGCCTTTGTTGGGCCAGAGTCTGGCTTTTCCTATTAAAACATATATTGCCAGAGTAAAGACGAAGTTGGAACAGCAGTGCGCCGAGTCTGAGCCAAACTTTGGCTCTTCTTCTTAGAACATGGTTTGCCGTAGTGAAAGTCACACTGGACCCAGCTTTGCGCCTCTGTTGGGCCAGACGCTGGCTTTTCTTATTGAAAGATATATTGCCAGAGTGAAGACGAGTTTGGAAACAGCAGTGCGCCGAGTCTGGGCCAAACTCTAGCTCTTCCTCTTGAAACATGGTTTGCCATAGTCAAAGTCACACTGGGCCCAGCGATGCGCCTTTGTTGGGCCAGAGTCTAGCTTTTCCTATTAAAACATATATTGCCAGAGTAAAGACGAAGTTGTAACAGCAGTGCGCCGAGTCTGGGCCAAGCTTTGGCTCTTCTTCCTAAAACATGGTTTGTCGTAGTGAAAGTCAAACTGGACCCAGTGATGCGCCTTCGTTGGGCCGGAATCTGGCTCTTCCAATTTAAAAATATATTGCCAGAGTAAAGACGAAGTTGGGAGCAGCAGTGCGATAAATCTGGGCCAAGCTTTGGCTCTGCCTTCCAAAACATGGGTTGCCATGGTAAAAGTCACACTGGGCCCAGCGATGCGCCTTTGTTGGGCCAGAATTTGGCTTTTCCCATCAAAACATATATTGCCAGAGCAAAGGAGGAGTGGGGAACAGCAATGCGCGAAGTCCGGGCCAAACTCTGGCTCATCTTCCTTAAACATGTTTGGCCGTAGTCAATGTCACACTGGGCCCAGCAATGCGCCTTTGTTGGGCCAGAGTCTGGCTTTTCCTATTAAAACATATATTGCCAGAGTAAAGACGAAGTTGGGAACAGCAGTGCGCCGAGTCTGGGCCAACCTTTGGCTCTTTTTCTTAAAGTATGGTTAGCGGTAGTGAGAGTCACACTGGACCCAGCGATGCGCCTTTGTTGGGCCGGACTCTGGCTTTTCCTATTTAAAAATATATTGCCGGAGTAAAGACGAATTTGGAAACTGCAGTGCGCCAAGTAGGGGCCAAGCTCTGTCTCTTCCTCCTAAAACATGTCTTGCGATAATAAAAGTCATACTGGGCACAGCAATGCGTCTTTGTTGGGCCAGAGTCTGCCTTTTCCTATTAAAACATATATTGACAGAGTAAAGACGAATTTGGGAACAGCAGTGCACCGAGTTGGGACCAAACTCTGGCTCTTCCTCCTAAAACATGGTTTGCTATAAAAAAAGTAACACTGGGCCCAGCGATGCGCCTTTGTTGGGCCAGACTCTGGTTTTTCCCATTAAAACGTGTATTGCCAGAGTATAGACGGAATTGGAAACAGCAGTGCGACAAGTGTGGGCCAAACTCGGGCTCTCCCTCTTAAAACATGGTTTGCCATAGTCAAAGTCACACGGGGCCCAGCGATGCGCCTTTGTTCGGCCAGACTCTGGCTTTTCCTATTAAAACATATATTGCCAGAGCAAAGGAGGAGTGGGGAAACGCAATGCGCGAAGTCCGGGCCAAACTCTGGGTTATCTTCCTTAAACATGGTTTGCGATAATAAAAGTCATACTGAGCACAGCAATGCGTCTTTATTTGGTCAGACTCTGGCTTTTCCTCATAAAACATGTTTTGCAATAGTAAAAGTCACACTAGGCCCAACGATGCGCATTTGTTTGGCCAGACTCTGGCTTTTCCTATCAAAACGTGTATTGCCAGAGTAAGGACGATTTAAGGAACAGCAGTGCGCCGACTACGGGCCAATCTCTGGTTCTTTCTCTTAAAACATCGTTTGCTGTAGGGTTAATCACACTGGGCCCAGTGAGTCGTCCTTTTTGAGCAAGTGTCTGGCTTTTTCTATTAAAACATGTATTGCTAGAGCACAGACGAAGTTGAGAACAGCAGTGCGCCGAATTCGGGCAAGACGCTGGCTCTTTCTCTTCAAACATAGTTTGCCATGATAAAAGTCACACTGGGCCAAGCGATGCCACTTTGTTGGGCCAGGGTCTGGCTTTTTCTATCAAAACATGTATTTCCAGAGCACAGACGAAGTTGAGAACAGCAGTTCATCGAGTCCAGGCCAATTTCAGGCTCTTCCTCCTAAAACATGCTTTTCCATTGTAAAAGTCACACTGGGCCCAGTTATGCGCCCTTGTTGGGCCAGGGTAAGGCTTTTCCTATCAAAGCATGTCTTGTCAGCGTAAAGACGAAGTTGGGAACAGCAGTGCGCCGAGTTCGGGCCAAACTCTGGCTTTTTCTCTTAGATCATGGTTTGTCATAGTAAGATTCACATTGGGCCCAGCGATGCGCCTTTTCTTGAGCCAGACTCTGGCTTTTCCTATTATTACATGTATTGCCATATTAAAGACGAAGTTGGGAACAGCAGTGCACTGAGTTAGGACCAAACTCTATAACTTCCTCTTAAAACATGGTTTGCCATAGTAATAGTCACACTGGGCCCAGCGATGCGCCTTTGTTGGGCCAGACTCTGGCTTTTCCTATTATAACATGTATTGCCAGAGTAAAGACGAAGTTGGGAACAGCAGTGCGCCGAATTCGGACCAAACTCTGGCTCTTCCTCTTAAAACATGGTTTGCCATAGTAATAGTCACACTGGGCCCAGTGATACGCCTTTGTTTGGCCAGACTCCGGCTTTTCCTTATAAAAAATGTTTTGCAATCTTCCTTAAACATAGTTGGCCGTAGTCAATGTCACAATGGGCCCAGTGTTGCGTCTTTTTTGGGCCAGGGTCTGGCCTTTCCCATCAAAACATGTATTGCAAGAGCACAGACGGAGTTGAGAACAGGAATTCACAGAGTCCAGGCCAAATTCAGGCTCTTCCTCTTAAAACAGATTTTGCCATTATAAAAGTCACACTGGGCCCAGTGATGCGCATTTCTTGAGCCAGTGTCTGTCTTTTCCTATTAAAACATGTATTGCCAGCGTGAAGACGAAGCTGGGAACAGCAGTGCGCCCAGTCCGGGCCAAACTCTGGCTCTTTCTCTTGATACATGGTAAGTCATAGTAAAAGTCACACTGGGCCCAGTGATGCGCCTTCGTTGGGCCAGAGTCTGGCCTTTCCTATTAAAGCATGTATTGCCAGAGTGAAGACGAAGTTGGGAACAGCAGTGCGCCCATTCCGGGCCAAACTCTGTTTTTCCTCCTAAAACATGGTTTGCGATGTTAAAAGTCATACTGGGCCCAGCGATGCTCCTTTAATTGGGCAGATCCTGTCTTTTCCTATTAAAACATATATTGCCAGAGTAAAGACGCATTTGGAAACTGCAGTGCGCCGAGTACGGGCCAAGCTCTGTCTCTTCCTCCTAAAACATGGTTTGCGATAATAAAAGTCATACTGGGCCCAGCAAAGCGTCTTTGTTGGGCCAGAGTCTGTCTTTTCCTATTAAAACATATATTGCCAGAGTAAAGACGAAGTTGGGAACAGCAGTGCACCGAGTTGAGACCAAACTCTGGCTCTTCCTCTTAAAACATGGTTTGCCATTGAAAAAGTCAGACTAGGCCCAGCGATGCGCCTTTGTTGGGCCAGAGTCTGTCTTTTCCTATCAAAACATGTCTTGCCAGAGTACAGACGGAGTTGAGAACAGCAGTTCACGTAGTCCAGGCCAAATTCAGGCTCTTCCTCGTAAAACGTGGTTTGCCATAATCAAAGTCACACTGGGCCCAGCAATGCGCCTTTGTTGGGCCAGTTTCTGTCTTTTCCGATTAAAACATGTATTGCCAGCGTAAAGACGAAGTTGGGAACAGCAGTGCGCCGAGTCCGGGCCAACCTCTGGCTTTTTCTCTTAGAACATGGTTTGTCATAGTAAGATTCACATTGGGCCCAGCGATGCGCCTTTTCTTGGGCCAGACTCTGGCTTTTCCTATTATTACATATATTGCCAGAGTGAAGACGAAGTTGGGAACAGCAGTGCACTGAGTTCGAACCAAACTCTGGCTCTCCCTAATCAAACATGTTTTGCCAGAGTGAAGACGAAGTTGGGAACAGCAGTGCGCCGAGTCCGGGCCAAATTCTGTCTCTTCCTCCTAAAACATGGTTTGCGATCATAAAAGTCAGACGGGATCCAGCGATGCGCCTTTGTTTGGCCAGGCTCTGTCTTTTCCTATTAAAACATATATTGCCAGAGTAAAGGCAAATTTGGAAACAGCAGTGTGCCGAGTCCGGGCCTGTCTCTGTCTCTTCCTCTTAAAACATGGTTTGCCATAATAAAAGTCATACTGGGCCCAGCGATGAGCGTTTGTTGGGCCAGAGTCTGTCGCTTCCTATTAAAACATGTATTGCCAGCGTAAAGAGGAAGTTGGTAACAGCAGAGTGCCGAATCCGGGCCAAACCCTGGCTCTTCCTCTTAAAACATGTTTTGTCATAGTAAGATTCACATTGGGCCCAGCGATGCGCCTTTGTTTTGCCAGACTCGGGATTTTCCTTATAATACATGTTTTGCAATAGTAAAAGTCACACTGTGCCGAGTGGTGAGCCTTTTTTGGGCCCGAGTCTAGCTTTTCCTATTAAAACATGTATTGCTAGAGTAAAGACAAAGTTGGGAACAGCAGTGCGCCGACTTTGGGCCAGACTCTGGCTCTTTGTCGTAAAACATAGTTTGCCATGATAAAAGTCACACTGGGCCAAGCGATGCCCCTTTGTTGGTCCAGACTCTGGCTTTTCCTATCAGAACGTGTATCGCCAGAGTAAAGACGGATTTGGGAACAGCAGGTTGCCGAGTCCAGGCCAAACTATGTCTCTTCCTCTCAAAACATGGTTTGCCATAGTAAAAGTCACACTGGGCTCAGCGATGTGCCTTTGTTGGGCCAGACTGTGGCTTTGCCTATAAAAACATGTATTTCCAGGTTAAAGACGAAGTTGAGTGCAGCAGTGCACCGAGTTTGGGCCAAACTCTGGTTCTTCCTCTTAAAACATGGCTTGCGATAGTAACAGTCACACTGGGCCCATCGATGAGCCTTTGTTGGGCCAGAGTCTGGCTTATGCTATTAAAACATGTATTGCCAGAGTAAAGACAAAGTTGGGAAGGGCAGTGCGCCGAGTACTGGCCAAACTCCGGCTCTTCCTCTTAAAACATGGTTTGCCATAGTAAGAGTTACACGAAGCCCAGCGATGCGCCTTTGTTGGGCCAGACTCTAGCTTTTCCTATTAAAACATGTATTGCCAGAGTAAAGACGAAGTTGGGAACAGCAGCGCGCTGAGTCCGGGCCAAACTCTGGCTCTTCCTCTTAAAACATGGTTTGCCATAGTAACAGTCACATGAAGCCCAGCGATGCGCCTTTGTTGGGCCAGACTCTTGCTTTTCCTATTAAAACATGTATTGCCAGAGTAAAGACGGAATTGGGAGCAGCAGTGCGCCGAGTCTGGGCCAAACTCTGGCTTTTCTTCTCAAAACATGGTTTGCCGTAGAAAATGTGACAATGGGCCCAGCGATGCGCTTTCGTTGGGCCAGACTCTGCCTTTTCCTATCAAAACATTTACTGCCAGAGTAAAGACAAAGTTGAGAACAGCAGTGCGCCGAGTCCAGGCCAGATTCTGACTCTTCCTCTTAAAACATGTTCTGTCATGATAAAAATCACACTGGGCCCAGCGATGCGCCTTTGTCTGACCAGACTCTGTTTTTTCCCATTAAAACGTGTATTTACAGAGTATAGACGGAGTTGGGAACAGCAGTGCGCCGATTCCGGGTTCAATTCTGGCTCTTCCTCTTAAAACATGTTTTCCCATCGTAAAAGTCACAATGGGCCCAGCGATGCGCCTTTGTTGGGCCAGACTCTGGCTTTTCCTATTGTAACATGTATTGCCAGAGTAGAGACGAAGTTCGGAACAGCAGTGCGCCGAGTTCGGGCCAAACTCTGGCTCTTCCTCGTGAAACATGTTTCGCCATAGTAAAAGTCACACTGGGCCCAGCGATGCTCCTTTGTTGGGCCAGACTCTGCCTTTTACTATCAAAACATTCATTGCTAGAGTAAAGACGAAGTTGAGAACAGCAGTGTGCCGAATCAATGCCTGACTCTGGCTCTTTCTCTTGAAACATGTTTTGCCATAGTAAAAGTCACACTGGACCCAGCGATGCGCCTTTGTTGGGTCAGACTCTGGTTTTTCCCATTAAAACGTGTATTGCCAGAGTAAGGTCGAAGTTGGGAGCAGCAGTGCGCCGAATCCGGGCCAAACTTTGGCTCTCCCTCTTGAAACATGGTTTGCCATAGTAAAAGTCACACTGGGCCCAGCGATGTGCCTTTGTTTGGCCAGACTCTGGTTCTTTCTTTTAAAACATGTTTTGCCATAGTAAATGTCACACTGTGCCCAGTGATGAGCCTTTGTTGGGCCAGAGTCTGGCTTATCCTATTAAAACATGTATTGCCAGGGTAAAGACGAAGTTGAGAACAGCAGTGCGCCGAGTCGGGGCCAAACTCTGGCTTTTCTTCTTAAAACATGGTTTGCCGTAGTAAAAGTCACACTGGGCCCAGTGATGCGCCTTTGTTGGGCCAGAGTCTGGCTTTTCCTATTAAAACATGTATTGGCAGAGTAAAGACGAAGTTGGGAACAGCAGTGCGCCGGCGCAGACACGCTTGGACATTTTTAGTCGCATCTCGAGAATCCGTGAAGATTTTTGAAGTTTTATGGGCTTAAATGAAAGATAAGACCTAAAGCGCTGTGTGGTGTGTTGACGTCAATGTACAAAGTTCGAGAAATTCTTGCATTCTTTTTAAAATTCACACGCAAAAATATAACGATATCAAATATGAAAATATTAAAAATAACTTGGTTAGGGCTCATTCGACGCGTTATTTAATAAGCTTTTCAACAGGTTTGAAATAAATTTCTCGTTCCTTTTGAGAACGAGTAATCACGTTTTAATATCAGCAGTGATTATTAATAGTACTTTCGCTGATCGTACCGACACTTTTCGATGGTAGTGTGCTATTCAGCTTATGGTGGATATTTTTCGAGAATCATCAGACTGGCAGAAATTTTGAGGAATTTAGTCACAAAAACAAAATGTGTGACTGTCATAAATGAGGACACTGACGACGATTAAATTTTCAATCAATATGAAACTAAATCAGATAAATAAATTAGGCTTCCAAAAAATTTCAAAAATGATAATACCACGAATAATTACTTTATCTTTTCTTTTACAATGTATATATACATTATGTTTGTATAATGTATCGAATAATTTATCAGTGTGGTAAAAAAACTAAGACAGTACTTGATTTTGAACACAAAAAAAATTCAAACAAAAATTTTAACATTTTTTTAAGTTTGAATTTCCCGCAAAAAATTGTCGATAAAATAATGCACATTAAGAATGATTGAAAGAAGTTCTGTGCATGTTTACAGATTTTTTCTAACACTAGAAACAGATAAAAAACTAAGAACTAAATTGGACGTTACCCCTCCCAACTCGTCCAATTTGGCGGCTAACGGTTTCAAATTTGGGTAATTTTTTTTGTTGATTTTATGCTCTCAAATGGCTGATTCAACATTTGATTCCCTTTGGGGGCATTTTTTGCATGCTTACCCGGATATACCTTTCAAAAATGGAATGCTATGAAATAAAATATTTTTTCTTGGTTGGCCCGATCGTCGGCACAATTCTGGTCTAAGATCATTACAGAACAGTGTACCCTGTATGTTTAATTCGTGTACCACGCGTGACATTCTAGTAACGTAACAGTTATATCACTCTGTGATATACCAGTTACATTACCAAATATCAGAACTGTTACGCATTCTTACAGTAACAGCGTCACAGAACAGTGTGACCTTTATGTTCCGTTCTTGGAATACGTGTGACATTCTAGTGTCATTACAGTTCTGACACTCTGTTCTGTATTAGTTACATCACGGAATTCCAGAACTGTTACGTATCCTTACAGTAACAGCGTTACAGAACAGTGTGACCTTTATGTTTCGTTCTTGGAACACGTGTAACATTCTATTGACATAACAGTTTTATCACTCTGTTCTATATCAGGTACATTACAGAATTCCAGAACTGTTACATATCCTTACAGTAACAGCGTTACAGAACAGTGTGATCCTCATCCTCCGTGCTTGAAACACGTGTGACATTCTAGTGACAGAACAGTTATACCATTCTGTTCTATATCAGTTACATTACAGAATTCCATAACTGTTACATATCATCACAGTAACAGCGTTACGGAACAGTGTGACTTTTATTTTTTATAATTGTTATGGTACACGATTGTAACAATGTTATGTACAAATGTTCCCTTTTTGTTGCGTAGCATTTACAGAACGTGACCTTTGGGAATGATCCCGCTGTTTTTATTTGAAGTAAAATCAGGAGACTTCTTTTACTATTTCCTTTAGTAACAGCAGACGATGTTCAAGATTCTGAAGACACAGTATGGGAAATGATCTTACATCTAAGAACAATATTATCAATACAATATTATCAAATATTCGAGAGAGCGCGCACCTCGTTACAAAACGGATAAAATGATCAAGAGGCGAATTTCGTCCGACAAGTTCGAAAGTTCGATTAAATCTGCTCTCGTGAGCGGGCACAGAAGGGAGAGCTATCCCTGTTCCATAGTGGTAGGTCCCCACCATAGGCCCAGAGACCTCCCCCGCTCCCGAACCCGATAACCAGAGGAGATTTAGCGGGTTAGTTGTTGCACACAACGATTTTCCATTAGCTGCCTTCAAGATTCCAACGCTTTCGAAACACGCGCAGTTTTACGAGCGTCTGGAGCCCGAAACTGGAAATTTTGAGTACCGCCTGTACGAAGCCTGAGAAATTACGAATGAAGGACGCACCCAAGATTTATTGCTTTTCCGAGGATTAGAAATTTAGAAGTTGATTCGTGAGAATTTTGAAATTTAAGAATTTTCAAAAGAACCTAGTAAACACGCAATAAAACTAGAGAGCGTTTGCAATATCTTACATCTGTTTTTTCTGTAGAATATGGTCGTTCGAAGATTTTATATTTCTGTCATTTCTTAGTTTTTATACAATACGTAGTTCGTTTTCATCTTCAAGTTACAGATTCCTCGAAATTCATTGAGAGGAAAACGGATTTAACTCATAACTTAAATTTATTCGATATCTAACGAAGCATTGCACATATTAGTTTTAACTTTGGTATTACTTCACTTTGGTCTGATTTTAAATTTGAATAAAGGCGCGCTTCAATATATGTTCCAGATATTTATTATAGGTGACGTATTCAGATTCGTACGTCACATTGGACTGGGTGCTAGCGCCATACAGTGGAAACCTGAGACAACAACGCTACTCTGCATCTCACAATTTTAACCCTCAGTGTGGTCAGTATCGCTTTGAGATTATCAACTTCCATATCCGAAAAAGTTCAAAAATAAACTCCCTTCAAGAAATTTGCATTTTTCACAAATTTAATTCCGGCGTATTTCCAGGTTTTTTTTGTTCAAAAATGCTGACTCCGATTTTTGGTCTTCAACTCTCGAAGTTAAAAATCAACCCCTTTGTATCACGTAAATATGACTTTGTCAAAAAATAATCTTTTTGAGAATTTGACAGTGTCAATAGAGTTTATGATTTTTGGGCTGTTGGGAAATACCCACTCCGATTTTTCCACTTCAACCCTTGACGTTAGAAATGAACCCCTGGTACCACGTAGATGTGACTTTGATAAAAAATAATATTTTTCATAATTTTACAGTGGCAATACAGTCTCTGATTTTTGAGCTACTCGAAAATACCCACTTCGATTTTTGGATTAGGGTGAATTCTGAAAAATATGATTCTTTGACAAAGTTATATCTGCGTGGTACATAGTGGTTGATTTTTAACGTTAAGGGCTGAAATCGAAAAATCCGAGTGGGTATTTTCGAGGAGCTCAAAAATCAGAGACTCTATTGACACTGTAAAATTCTCAAAATGATTATTTTTGACTAAGTGATATCTACGTGGCACAAAGGGGTTGCTTTTAAACGTGAAGGGTTGAAGCCCAAAAATCAGAGTCGGTATTTTCGAGGAGCCCAGAAATACGCCGGGATTAAATTTGTAAAAAATTCAAATTTCTTAAAGGGTGTTGATTCTGGAACTTAAGTGTTGTTTTGGGGAAATTCTTTTTTGCAGATGTCAAGAGCTCAAAAAAGCCCAAAAATTTGGTGGCTGTGAAATTTTAGTATTTCGTGATTTTAGGAAGTGGATGTGCTAGGTTTATGTTAGCTAGCACTTCCACGAAAGAATTGATTTTTTGAAAAAAATGAAACAGTTCAAAAATTTTAATTGGTATCCAAAGAAAGCCCAAAGTTCTGAACTATTAGTAATTCCAAAACCTGATTGTGGAGGTGCTAACTGAATGTATCGACAAGAATCTCTCATGGCACAAACAAAAAAACTGTTTTCTAAAACAAAAAATCTGCCCGTAGCGCGGGCACATTCTCATCGCGCGGTGGACGCGCAGCTCGCAGATTTTAGCGCACCTAGGGCGCGCGACTTTTGGTTTTCGCGTTTCGCGCTTGATAATATATTTATCTCGCGCTTCGCTGTCGATGAAATATTTATCTCGTGCTGCGCACTTGGCCTTTGTACTTCCCCCACATTTGTGCACAGACTTTTTAAAATTCAAGGTCAAATCAGCGACAACTGTAATTTGTTGATAGTGAATTCTCTTTCATAAAGCTCCTTCGGCTTTAGCGAAGACTTTCTCATCACGTATTTCGTGCTTCGCACTCGATTCTGACCAAAATGTGAACTTTTCTAAATTATTCATTTATTTACTCCAATATTTGTTCCCTATTTTGCATTAAATTTTACTTTTAGCTACCTTGAAAAATGTATCATTTCAATGAAATATTATTATTACAATTCATAATATGCATTGGTATTGAAACAGACATATTTTTATTATCTTGTTTTTAAAAGTAAAGAAAAAGTGCCAATCCTGTAAAAAAAACAATTTTGTTATTATACATTTTAATGCAACTCGTTTCATTTTTCCAAACATTTAATTTCTTTATTATGCTCTTATTTTTTGCGAATAAAACAAAAACTACGCGTCTTATCGAAAAACCATTCATGACCAATTTTCAACTCGTTTTTGGGTGAGCTACGTTTTTCCATTAATTTTGTTCATACCTTGTGTCGTTCTACCCAACATTTTGTTCTTTTCACGATTAAAACAAGAACTACGCGACCTATCGCGAAGTAATTAATCAAAAATTGATAACTCTTTATAGGATGAACATATTTTGAATATTTTTTTTACTTGCGTTGTTTGTCCAATAATGAAATTTGTTAATTTTTAATGCTGTTTCTTACAAACAGAACAAGAATTACGCGTCCTATCAAAAAGTTATTATTAACAAATTTTGTAGATCTTTTTTGAATGCACAATTTTTGTTCTCCCATCTTTTTTTGTTCAAGAAACTATATCCAGAATAAATCAAAATTTGAATTCTTCAACGTCCGACATTTAAAAACTACAAAATTCTTGGAAATAAAATCTTGCAGAAAATCTTTCACAGGACGACAGAGATTTTTTTTAACAAAAAAGGATTAGAAAAATAACTTTTTTGTAGTGGAAAGCTTTTTTATGTCCATGAACTAAATTTATAATAAATCAAAATTCTTTTTCTGCTTTAACATTCAACATGCAAAAAGTACGAGAATCTTGCGAATACAATTTCGCCCAAAATCTCTCGTGACACAAAAAAAGTGATTTTTTTCCAAAAAACAAAAAATTATCAGAAAGATAATTGTCTTCATAGTGCGAAAATTAACAAAATTATAATAGAAAAGTCATCTTTTTGCTTAAAAATTCAACTATTTCTTTGCAATTTTTTCTCTCTCTTGACTCAAAAATCTTTCTTGGTTGAAAATGCCAATCATGTTGAAAAGTCGTATTTTTGACTTGAATTGAAGCGTTTTTGATTGAAATATCATTTACTACATTTGACGTTCAGAATTCATCTTGCTTGGAATGAAAATTTGATTAATTGCTTTAAAGTTAACTCTTTTGTTAAAAATTATTATTTTTTGCTTAAAGGTTCATCATATAGATTGAAAATTCATCTGGTTTCATCTGCTATATTGTTGCTAAATAATTTTTTATTTGCTTAAAATTGAACTATTCCTGTTTGAAGTGTAGCGATTTTGCTGACAATTAATTCATTTTTTGTTGTTAAAAATGCATTTTTTAATTGAAAATATTGCAGTTGAACATTCCATAATTTTAGTTAAAAATTCGTCTCTTTGGTAACACACACAAATTTTTAACTACAATTTAATTTATTCAATTTTTGGTTTGAGAAAATATCTTGTTTAGTTAAAAATTCGCCTTTTTGTTCAAAATTAAAATCTTTATGGTAAAAATTAATCTTTTTCGTTCAAAATTCAATTATTTTAATTAAAAATTCACATTTATAGGCAAAATGTTGTCTCTCTTATTTAAAATTCAACTTTCCAGTTAAGGATTCATAATTTCAGTTGGAAATTCATCACTTTCTTTGAAAATTTAACTCTTTTTCACATTCGTATCTTTTTGCTGTTGCTAATTAATTTTTGTAACTGAAAGTTCAACGAATTCATTTTATTATTCCATTATTTTAGTTAAAGATGCATTTCTTCGGTTGAACATTAATTTTTCAATTGAAAATTTAGCTATTCAATTTATCGTGGACAATTTATCTTTTTTAGTTTGAAATTCTTCCTTTCTGGTAAAATTACTTTTCTTGGTTCAAAATTCATCTTTTTTATCGAAACTTGAACTCTTCCAGTTAAAGATTCACCATTTTAGTTGAAAATTTATCTTCTTGGTTTTAAATTTAACTATTCCAGTTAAACATTCATCATTTCAGTTGAAAATTCGTCTCTGTAATTGGGACTTGATCTTTTTTAGTTAAAAATTAAAGTATTTCAGGCAAATATTCATTCTTTTACCTAAAATTTCATTTTTCTTGTTTAAAAATAAAACAACTTGGTTAAAAATTAAACTTTTGTGTTACAATTTTATCTTTTTGATCAGATTGGATTGAGCTTTGACACACTTTTTTAAGGCCTATAAGGAAAGAACGAGGTCCTTGACCATCTATTTTGGATAAAAATTCAAAAAATTAAACGAATTTATCGTTACGACTCTTTTCGATAAAAAAGATTATCAGAGTTATAGCATTTTCAAAATTCGCAAAAACAAAACTATGACAAACTATGTCAAACTATGCAAGGCTTTGCGAAAACAGAATTCACATTCACTAAATTTCAGTTGTCGATACTTTGAGCTTTAATTTAAGAAGTCATATGCAAAAACGTGGCAGGAGTACAGTGACCGTGCGCGAAACCGAGTGATGTTTTTTAGTGCAAAATTAAATTATTTTTTGGAGAATTCATTGTTTTAACTGAAAATTTGAATATCACATTTTTCATTGCAAATTTATCTTTTTGAATTCAAAATTGAACTAAGTATTTAGTTCAAAATGTATCTTTTTTAACTTAAAATTCAAGTAGTTAGGTTGGGGAATACTTAAATTACGTAACAGCTCAAGGAGAAAAGAGGGGCTCAAGAGATTTTGTTACGATTTGTTGCACTGGGTGGGGTGGGGTGGGGGGGGGGATTCATTCGTATACGTAATTTTGGGAAATTTACAAATAAAACAAATAACTCGCAGTAATTCCACATAAATTTAATATGATTTTAACTTTACGCGTCAAAGAAACCTGGTGAGCGAAGAACAAACTTCGCCAACAGCTATTTAGAAATAAGGCAGGGAATTTAAGTGATCAGGGAAAGGTCAGCGATTTCGAAAATAAAATCTTACCTAAGTCAAGGAATTTATATAACTTCAAATATATTTCAATAGAATGAATTTAAAATTTCTGAATTTTAAGTTGAAATTGTTTTAATCCATTGATAAAATATTCTAGGTTAAAATTGGATACAAGTGTGAGATTCTGGTTTTTAATTATTAATGGTCAGGGCAAATGAAAAATTAAAAAAGTCATCCTTTTTGGTCGAAAACTCTAATGTTTTTTTAAAAATTCAACTATTTCCGTAGAAAATTTACTTCTTGTTTAAAAATCATATTTTGATGTTGACAAGTCAACTGAAATCTTTTTAGGTGAAAATTGAACTATTCTTTTGAAAACCTGTCTTTTTGATTTAAAAATTATTCTCTTTCAGCAGAAATGACATCTTTCTTAAATTCAAATTAAAAAAATTTGTTAGTCATCCTTTCTTGTTGAAAATTTAACTGTTTTGTTTAAGATTTGTCTTTTTAGGTTAAAAATTCAAGTATATTCGTAGAAAAATGACTTTTTGTTTAAAATTTACACTTTGATGTTAAAAAGTCAACTAAAATCTTTTTTAGATGAAACTTCAAATTTTTGTTGTTGAGAATTTATCTTGGTTATCTTCAAATTCATCTGTTTTATTAGAAATTACATCTTTCTTTGGTAAAAATGCAACTATTTGGTTGAGAATTCAACACATGTGTTAAAGTCATCCTTTTTTATTCAAAATTCAACAGTTTTGTGGAAATTTCGTCTTTTTGGTTTGAAAATTCAAGTATCTTTATAGAGAAATTAGTTTGAAATTTATATTCTGGTGTTGAAAACTGAAGTAAAAGCTTTTTTGAATGAGATTAAAATATTTCTTTTGAAAATTTATCTAGTTTATTTTAAAATTCATCTGATTTAGTAGAAGATTGATCTTTCTTAGATACAAATGCAACTGTTTGGTTGAAAGCTAATCTTATTTGCTTGAGGATTCAACTATTTTGATGGAAAAATTTTGTTGTACCACTTTGCGAAAAATTACTTTGTTGAAAGTTTTTGTTGTTTGCTGAAAATGCATATTTTCTAGTTAGAAATTCATCTTTTATACAGAAAATTCGTCTTTTGGCGTGAAGGTTCAAAAATTTAGGTAAAATTTCTTTTCTTTCTTTTTAAGCTGAAAATTCAATTATTTTTGTAAAAATTTAATTCCTTTGTAGAAAATTCCTGTATTTCGTTAAAATGTCGTCTTTTATGGTAGAAATGTCATTTTTTGGTGTAAAATAAATTATTTTTGAAGTTTTTGCTTTGTATTTGAAATATTGTTTTAATACGTTTATAAAAAATCCACAGTTGAAAATATGACAAGATTGAAATTCTGGTATTTGAATACTAATGGTCAGGGAAAGTGAAAAATTGGTCAAGGAAAAATCATAGAAATTAAAAAAATGAAGTGTTCACTCTGCAATGCGTGTTTTATTTTGAATACAAAAATTGTCGTTAGTTTTAAGTCTCATATCGAGTTCTTTGTCAAAAACCATGTCTCAATGTATTAAATATAATAAAATCTTGAAACATGACAAACGGGGCATGCTGTCTGCAAAATTGTGTACACTGAAAAAAAGGATTACTTGTACCAAGTGAATCTTATTTGCCTGAAGTAAATGCAAGTCCTGATTATTTTCAAACAAATATTTATTTGAGGCAAATAAATATATGCACTATGAATGAAAAGAAGAATTTATTTCAGCCAGACAAATTTTAATAGGATTAAGTTAACATTGTTTGATTCAAAAATACGACCTATTGGTCGGAGGAAAATATTTCTTTGAATCAAAGAAATACTAATTGAAGACAAAAATATAAATTTTAAACCAAATAAATGACTCATTGTTCCAAATGAATGTGCCATGAATGGGAATTAATATTTCTTTGAAATGAGGAAATGT